>CABHPP010095114.1:0-42555 GCA_902168425.1 Peromyscus attwateri
TCGATGTTGTAATAGCTATGATTCATTCATTTGCATCTGTATAATACTGCAGCAAATACATACAACACAACCAACTTAGCCATTCACCTACTGAGTAACATTGGGCTGTTCCCAGGCTTTTGTTGTTATACACAATGCTGCTATGAACATTCTTGTATATGAGTGCCTTTGTTTTTAGTAAGATTTCTAAAGAGGTTTCTAAGATGGTCCTGGACGGTCCTTTTGGTCTGTGTACCCTCTGAGTTGGGGACTGTTGCCTCTTGTCTTACTTTATGGAAGAGTTTACATCATATTGAAATGAACTGGTCTTGAATGTTTGATAAAACTCACCTATAAAGCCATCTGAGCCTTAATAAAAAGAAATAATTCATTCTATTTTTATTTTTATTTATTTATTTGTTTTGTTTGTTTGAGACAGGGTTTCTCCGTGTAGCTTTGCTCCTTTCCTGGAACTCACTCTGTAGCCCAGGCTGGCCTCGAACTCACAGAGATCCACCTGGCTCTGCCTCCAGTGCTGGCATTAAAGGCATGCGCCACCACTGCCCAGCTTCTATTTTTAGACATTGCTTCACTGTATTCAAAATTCCATTTTTATAACTAAAGACTTTAATGTTATCAAGGTATGCCATCTGTTCTACAAGAATGACTCTTAGATTTTTGTTAGCGTTTTTGTCCATTTGTTTGGCTGTTCATTTGGTTTAGTTTATTTATGTATTTATTTATTTATTTATTTATTTATTTATTTATTTATTTATTTATTGAGGCAGAGTTTCATTTACTCAGATTGACCTCAAACTCATCAAATAGCAGAGGATGACCTTGAACTGATAGTCTTCCTGCCTGCATCTCTCAAGTTCTTGGATCACAGATGTGCACCTGGCCTTAAGTTTAGCTTTTGTTAAGTGTCCTTCATGTACCAAATCATTTTAACAGTCCTCCCATGTTGTGCAATGAATAATCTAATAGTTAGATTATCAAAACCTATACCACCGTCCCTCCCGTAAGCATCAACCTCTAGCATGCATTTATTTTCTTAATGTGACAAACACTGAAGTAGATAAGTCAGTCAATACTCATTTATTTCATTTTTTTTGCCACCTAAATTTTGTTAATAGATTTGTCTGTTGCAATTTTACTTATTATTCACCTTTCTTTGTACATTTAGCTTTTCTTGTTTCTAGTTTCCACTCTGGGAAATGGTCAGAAGATATCACTGGACTCAACACAAATGCCTTCTGATATAACATGTGTTATGCCCTGTGTTGAACCATTTGGTGTGTTTTTTGCTTCCTCACATCATTGAACATATAAATATCATCTCAGGCTTGTCATCATTGCTTCCTATGGATTGGCTCTCTGTTGGAGATTTTAAAGAACAGTGTTAACTCATGTAGGGAAAGGTGTTTTCTTCTTCACATTCTGTAGAGATTTACTTATAGATACTTCTTAAAATATAAATAAGTAGAAATTCTGCTAGGAAAACTAAACTCCCTATTGAAGAAGAGATGACTTTAATCATGTTGCCTCCCCTATTCTAACCTCAGAGGTAAAATTACAAGCATTGTCATATTTCTTTCACATAAGCTGTACACATGTGACTGAGTTGTGCTTTACATATATGTAAGTAGTGTCCTTCTATAATCTACATGAGTACAGTTTTCTTCACTATGTGTTCTTTTACCTACATTCCTCCTAGAAATGAAATACTCCCTCACTGGGTACGTGCAATTTGTACTTGACTGTTATGTTTTTCTAAGCATTAGTGATACAGTTGGAGATGTTTTAGCACTCTGTTCACTATAAAATGTACTAATCACGATAAAGTCCTAATTTGTGTTAATTTTTATTACCAAAACTAGCATCTCATGCTGTTAAGATATGGATGTAATTTAAGAATATTTCTTCAAAAGTTTGTGTGTTGGAAATTTGGTCCCCAGTGTGGCATTTGAGGTGTGATGGATTTTAAGAGTTGAGGTATAGCGGTACAACTTCATGTTGTCCATGGCACTGTCTTCTAAGGTACATTGTTTACATGGAGTGAAGTCTTATTAGGGAAAGTTTTATAAACTTTTGAGTTGTATTCTGAATCTTTACTTGGTTTATTAGTTTAAAATGTGATCTGTCTATCCCTCATATCTTCTGGCTTTTGTAGTATCATCTGTCATGACATGGTTACCAAAGCTAAGTTAGTAATGAGGCCTACCACCAAAACTCTGAGGTAAATAAATCACTTAGCTTTACAAGGTTAATGACTTTGGATATTTGTTATAATAACAGAGAAAACAAACTAGTATATATGATTACTGTAAAATTTAAATGTGAAATACCAATACAACCTACATGATACTCCTAAATATCATGGCCTTGCTAGAATAAAGCACTTAGTAGTCATCTTTTTTTTTTCACCTCATTGTTCCTAAACTGGTTGGTGGTTCCATATTTACATAATCCACTACAAATTATAGAGATTTTATATTCATTAAAATTTTATATTTATAACTCCCCAAAAGAGCTGAATTGATATGAATCAGAATCTAACCCTTGGTAACATTAGAAAGGTGAATCTCTTGAGAAGGAGTATTCTTATCTCCTCCCCTGAGGTTTAAGTAACTTTATGATACTATGTATGCCACGGTTCAGTCTTCAATATAAAATTTTGTTTTCCTTTATTAATGATTAAGACAATTGTCATCTCATTAGTGTTCCCAAAAGCTCTGTTTCTAGAAGAGCTTACATAGGTTTTCTTTTCACTGTTGTTATTTTGTTTCTGTAGCTATTTTTTTCTGTTGCTGGAGTCGGAAACCAGAGCCTTGTGCTTTCAAAACAAGTACTCTATCTCTAAACTGAAACTCAGCCTAACCTTTTTCTATGTCTAATTCTAAGAAAAAAACTAGTTGATATACTCTTTTGTGATATCATGTGGCTTAAGTGTTCTTTCGGTGAAAACATTCAACTAAAATAATATATATGTGTATATATATATATATATATGTATATTTATACTAATTTGACCATATTTAAAGTAAAAATTGAAGATTTGTCTTTTTAAGGAGGGGATCAGTGAAGTTGTCAAATGTATAGAGCTTGTTCACTTTTCTCTTCTCTTTTCAACTCAGAAGAATCTGGGGTAATAATACTCTTTTTGCATTGCTAATATCTTTAATTTGCCGAAATTATTATTTAATTTAATTCATAGGTTTTCAGTTTTGTTTAGTTTAACAATACCATAGAACACATATTTGCCAAATAAAATTTAAACTAATTTCTAAATTCTACTTCATTTCAATAAATAATATCATTTTTAATAAATCCAAAACTATAAATGTGGATACAGTAATGCACTTATAAAATTTATATACTACAAAGTCAAAAACTCATAAGTCAACAGTAAGTATACATAGATATTTTCTAATTTTTAAATTAGAAAATGGCATTCTCTAAGCACTACTTCTATTAACATTCAAGTAGGAAAAGACATGAAGATTCTAAAATTAATGTGGAGGTAAAGTAGACCTAGACTACTTAAAATGCTAATAGAAAAGGGCATTGTAATGAATCATACTGCCAGACTTCTAAATCTCTTCTTCTCCTCAAGATACTAGGATGCTGAAAAGAGAATAGGCATGTGGATGAACAAAACATAAAGTTACAAAAATGTGTCCAGCACTACTTGCCAATCTAGAAAACAATTTTTTAGTTTCTTCTGAAGTGAAATATTCTCTTACGATGTAACTCAGAAATCTCAGACTTATTCAACTAACATTATAATCTGTATTTATACAACACATACTTCAGTGTTTATCATATAATTCTGACCTGAAAGCAACTAAATGTGTACCAGTTTGTAAACAAATAGACTGCAGCATAGCCATCCAATGGAATACTATCAACAGTATAGCCTGAAGACAGATAGGTGGGTCTGATGTGGAAAAATGACCATTATTTATGCCCAGGAAGTAGAAACTAGAAGTTTGATAGTGAATATTTCCCTGCTCTTGGAAGTACTACATGCTCTGAAATCTGCAAGGAGGAGGAGATTTAAAATACTATTGATTCATAGGTTTTTTAAAATTATCTCAATATAATACTTTACTTACTGCTAAACAAAAAGAAATATAAAAAGTAAAAGTGATCACAGAGTTTGTATGAATTAACATTTTTTCTTCATCTTATTTTTTTCTCTTTTCTAGTAATATGAATTTAAAAATCTACTTCATGAATCTAAGAAGTTCAAAGTTAAGATGTTACAAGGCTACATAATACTTGGAAATTGTTAGCTTGCATTAGATAATGTATGGATCTCTTTTTAGTTTACCACTGACCTTTTTCTTTTTCATAATTTTTGTAAGGGCATTGAAAATAGTCCTTAAAATAGATCAAAGTAGGAAAGTTTTCATCAATTGAATCAGATTGAGTCCTTGAAATACTAACTTCTCTCTTTAATTGAAAGAAGCAATCATGTTTTGTGACAATATTAAAAATTGTGATCAGATATGTCTAGAGGTCCCAACTGGATATCTTATTGATTTAGATTTTTGTAGTCTTGCTAATTGAGTCTGAGACTAAATCCTATGATGATAGCACATGAGCCAATGACTCTGCCACATGAAAGGCATTCTAGAAAAAAATAATAATTAAGCATAGCATTTCTGTGGTACTTGAATAAATTTTCTAACATGGGTGATTTATTGTTAATTATATACACAGGAATTATCATTTTGCCTATAATTAAACATAGATGTTATGAAGTTCAAACAGATAACTTTAAAATAATTAATAGTTGTTTTATAAACAAGTCTAATATTAAATTTCAATTTCACACTGCCAGTTCCTCAGAATTATTTGTGATCTGTTAGCAGAGTCTATATTTAGCAATTACCTACAATTCCATGTGTTGTTTGATTGTCTGCCTTCCTTCATCCTATACATACACATGTCCTTGTGAAGGGATACCAAGTAGACTCAAATATAGCTCTGATTTCTTTCTATATTTTAACATTAGATCACAAACTGGGTTTAAAGTCCGACCTTCTAGATACAGTATTTCTGTTTTTTATTTCTCCTTGTCTGCCTATCCTCCCCTCATTGGAAGCTTTCTAGTGGCTCACACTCCTGTCCCATAGGCATTACACACTTAGAGGGAGTCTACAGATGAAACAAGGAATATTTGGGTTTTGTATTGTGAATTAAGACATTAAGAAGGAGAAGCTGGGAATGAGTATTTATTCATCATTTTCTTTTAGTTGGGCTGCATTTTTATAATTGTTCTCTATGATTTCATTGTGATGTATATGTATGTGTGTGTGGTGTGGGCACAAAACAGTGTGCCTCTCTGCATTTAGCTGTCTGAATACAGCACACAGATGCTGGAGGAAGGTATCAGGTAATTTTCTAATCTTATTCATTTAAGGGAAGGTCTCTACCTGAAACTCACATTTTTCCTTTCGGTTGACAATCAGAAATCATAGATTCTCCTGTTTCTGCTCCCTACAGCAAAGATGATAGGCCCATGTGAGATGATTTCTGGCTTATTATGTATGTGTTTGGATCTCAATTCAAGTTTTCATGGTTGCACAGCAAATGCTCTTAACCACTGAGCCATCTCTCCAACCTTCCATTCAAAGTCTGCTTGAATTCAGTTTTTTACAACTATTTCTGTGATGGCTTTCCATATTTCTTAATCATGAATGAATCCTTTCCTTCTCTTTGAAAATCATAACATCTTTGGCCTTTTGTGTATTCTTTTGCCTCATGTTACAACTAGTATTTACACTGTTATCCTTTCTACTTGACCCCATTCACTACTGTGCCATTGCTAAGGGCCATGGGAGTATGCAGCAGGTGACAATTAGTGTTTGACAAGTCAACCCACCAGACATATAACTCCCTGATGAAGAGCCCCATCTGGCAAAGCCATGGGGTCACTAGCTGTAGAAACTGGTTGTTTTCTGTCTGTAATTTTCTCATACGCCACCATTATGCCTCCTTAAGAGAACAGCTGTGGCATTCTTTCCACAGTCCATTGGTAGTGTGTTTTACATCTTTGGGCATACTTATAGTTATGGATGGTTAGGTTATGATTTATGTTTAAGCTGTTTAATTCTGATGAATAGATATATTATCAAAATATTCTTCTTTATAGTCACAGGAAAGTAATATTCTCAGTCTCAAAGACAGCCTTTTACACGTTTTGCAAAGACCTTAGAACAAGTCCAAAACAGACTAAACTGCCCCTGCAGAAAATACACAAAGACTAATTCCTAGGTGTTGTTTATTGCTAAGTCAAGGCCAGGCTGTTTACATTGAGATATATCTCCTTGCAGCAGCACTATTTCTTCTTGTACCCTGACTGCTCAAGCTTCAGCCAATTGTTTACTGTCTGGGATCCCTCACCAACCTAGAGCCAAGCACATGGGGCAATGTGCATTACTAGCCTAACAGAAACTAAGTGACTTATCTTGTATTGAGAGAATGGGTAGGGCCCTGAAAATATAACTTATAAGTGTCCCGCGTTTGGCTGTGTATGGAAAGAGACAACTGTGTAGAGCTATGTGAGTGTTGCTACAGAACGTGAGTGAAATGTGTGTGTGCTGAGTGAGAGATGAAGAAGAATGAGAGAAGTATGAGGGAGTAAGAGGGTAAAAGAGTGAGTGAGTAAAGAGTGAGTGAATAATGTAGAAGTATGTATGTGTGAGTAAGTATGAGAGAGAGAGAGAGAGAGAGAGAGAGAGAGAGAGAGAGAGAGAGAGAAAGAGACAGAAATGTGAAAGAGCTGCTGCTATGTAGAGGAGCTGTGCCTAGGAACTGTGTAAAATGCTGTACAGTGACAGAGCTATGTAAATGAGATGTTTAGCTTTGCTGTAGAGGATTTGTAACTGTGTGGAGGCAAGGAAGATGAAGCTGTGTCGAAAAGAGATGTAGAAGAGAAATTATGTAAAAGAAAGGTGTGTAGCCATGTGAAAAGATGTATATATGTAAAGTTACATAGCTGTATGTAGCAGTGTGGAGATGTGTAGCTGTGTGGGGACAGAAAGAGTCAGAGACCACTTTCAAGAAGTAAAGAGAAAGTTACAATCAGAAAGCATGTGTGTTTCCTTATTTTACCAGTCATAAATAGATTAAAACTTATTCCTTAATACCCTCAGATAAAAACGTTTCCTATCCCTTGCTACTCTCAGGCATTCCTGTTTTATTACCATGAGCTACCCACGGGAGCTGGTCTCCCATGGTCAGTGTTATGCCATAGTGTAAACTGATACATGAATCTACACAACGTTTTAGAATGTGAACCTACACAGAGTGCTTAGCACTGGATAAGTTCTCAGGGAGCACCAGGGTGATGTGCCCTGCAAATTGAAGTAAAGTTTGGACTGCTTCCACTGAGTCACAGTTCAATTACCCAACTTTAGGAGGCAAATGAACTATCTTGTGGGCTTAGCTAATACTAATTAACTGGAATTGATGACTAATGTTAATTCTCATTTTAAAGTCAAGGAATTTTATTGATTTATTGATGTAATACCAATTATTACTACTTTCTGTGTCTCTAGAAACTAATTACTAAAGTATAATTAACAATAATAATTTATTAATTAATTAAATTATATACCACCCTCAATCAGATAGTCAACATTCAGACAGTTCTCAGACAGGTTTGCTGGTAGACTGCCCCTATAGTGAAGTTCTCTCCTACATTTAGAGTTGAATATTGTCCTAGCTTGCAGATACAAATTCCTCTTCTAAAATACTATGAAGGTTCAAAGAGATTTCTTTTTTAATTAATTAATTTATTATATTCATTTTATATACCAACCACAATTCCTCCTCCTTCCCCTCTGCCTGATTCTTAAATTACCACCAGACATAGTAAGCAGAGCTGAGTTATAAGAATCAGTTATTCCATATGCTGTATTGGCATTCTTTAGATAAAAGGCATGGGCGTTGTTCATTAAATAGCTAATAACATCTATATCCATATTTTGTTAGCATGAATCCAGTATTTGAACTACAAAGTAGATATTGTTGTGTTTTATATTAGTTGGAGCTACATTAAGAAAATGAAAATAGTTATACATAATTCAAAAAGAGAAAATTTTAATGTAACAATTTCAATTTTATTTATTATTCAATAATACAAATTTCAATAATTATTTGGTTTATGAAATTTAGAAATTGAGGACAGCAAAACTAGCCTTCTAATTCAAGGACAAGATTTACATTCCAAACAACGGAGTTCATAAACAGACAAAGAAAAACACCACAGTTCCTGCCTTGGCATACTACATTCTAAGGTAGATAAAAAGAAAGATAACTCAACAAAAAAGTCCATGAAATTGGTGGAAAGCCAAGTACTAGTTATAGTACTAGTTATACTAGAAGCAGAATGAGCTGAGAGTTGGTCAAGTCAATTTAGGGTCAAGCAGGACCAGTGTACTTAAAGCATGAAGTTCACTATGACTTCCTATGTGAGCCCTGAGGTAAGTTAATGAAATAAGTTTAAGGTAGAAATACATGAAAAAAGTAGCTATATGCATAGTTACATGCATCTAGACGTACACATAGAAAAAGAAGAAATAGAAGAATTGGCAATAGTGATGGCAGAGATGGGTGAGATGAAGTCTAAGGCCTTTGTAATCTGGGGACATAAAAGACATGGTTGGTACTGAGAATGAACTAGTGTAACCTTCAGAAAACCTCTTCTATAATAGGCAAAAGTATATGCTTTATGCTTCGAGGGCCTTTTGGTCTCTGAGGTGGTATGAAAACAGTCAGAAGCTGTATGTAAATAATGAGTATGGCTATGTTCCAACAAAATGTTTGTAAATAGCGTAAGGCTTTACCTTGAAAACCCAGACCTAATATAAACAAACAAACAAAAAAAAAAAGATCTGGAGGGGAAGTGGAGCACAACTTAAGCAATAGCCTTGAATAGGAGAGAGGAGACAGGACTAGCAGAGAAATGGTGGCATGGGGACTTTGGTTATTAGCTCAGCTAAATTTGAAATGCAGGGGGTCAAGAATTTGCACAGGGGAACAGATTACAGACTGTAAAACTAGTAAAAATTCTTCTGACCATTCTTGGTTCCTGAAAGAAATAAGAAACAAGGATGGCATGAGTGAGTGAATATTAGGAAGGAGGTTTTGAATTTTAAGAGAAGATAGATGGAATATATATTGTAATTGAAAGTAATTAAGGTAAGGGAAGAGTAGAGGCAATTATACCCTACTAAAATATCCAGTGTTCAATTCAGAATGTTCCAGATATATTATTTTAATTTGTTGTCTGTGTTTTTGTATTTTATAAAGCACCAACTAAATTTTTGCCAAGGAGTAGTAGTCTTAGTCTTCAAAACTTTTATCATTCATCCTATGGGAAAATTCTATTGCTATAATATATTAGAACAAACTTTTCAGGTCAGATAAGCAGTCATATCTCCTATTGAAATGTTTTTCAAAGCTAACAGTTCCTGCTCTCATTAGCAACTGGGCAATGTGTGCTCCTATCACCTACTGTCTTGTGCATTTATCACAATGAATCTGAATTTACTTGGAAGGTTTGCTAACTTGTGCTTTAATGATGTATTTCTTCTGAAAGAATTCGAGCATTATGAAATATATTATGTCTAGTATTTCCATGATATTTTTCACCAATGAAAAGTAAATTATTGAGATAGAATATACTCACATTGATTTTATGCAGGTTACACATGGATTGGTAAATCAAAACAAGCTTCCAAAGATAGAAAATCAATTGATGCATCAGGCAGAGAAGGCATAGATGGGGAAATGAACCTTCACACTGACACTTTTCCTCTTGAAATAATTTACTTTACCAGAATTTCAAAAGACTTGTTATTTGAACATAGTAATATTCTAACATGCTGAAAACTGAAAACCAATTGACATTAAATGTTGTTACCAATCCTTCAAATAAATGTAAACCAGTCTGTTTTTAAAACAATAGATATAGCTTTCTCCTTGGTTCAATTATGCTTAATATTAGTAGTATTTAAATTTAAACATTTGTATGTGCACAATTTGATACAGAGGCTGTATTTTTTTTCCTCTACAGAACTGCTACCCAGTTGTCAGCAGCTGAACTGCCAGTTTAAATGTGCAGTGATCAGAAATATTACAAGATGTTACTGTGAGGATGGATTTGAAATAACAGAAGATGGGAGAAGCTGTAAAGGCAAGTATGAAATGTAACTCTCTCTGTATTGGCTGGCATGTAGCAAGTACCAGAGATAACCACATTAAGAGGAAGGAAGCTGTATTTTGGCTCACGGGTCTAAGATTCAGACCCTCTTTAAAAAGCAGCATAGCATTGGAATACGAGTACACAATAAACAAAGACTTCCCCCTGTGCCATGAATAAATAGAAAACTGCAAAGTGGAGATCCACAGTCCCCTTCAAAGCAGTATTGATAATCCAAGACCAGCTACTAGACCCCATTTCTCTAAATATTACCCCACTTCCCAATACTTCTATGGATCCAGTATGAAGCCTCTATTCATTCTCCTTGAGACACCATTTACAATCCAAAGTAAAATAGTATCTAATACTCGTGTACAGGCTTGTTTGATAGAAATTTAATTAAATATCTGAAAACAATAATTTGTCATGTTAAATTTTTACAATTCTTTTCTTCTTTCTTAAAATATAAAGGCTAGCATTACCCATAAAGTATAAACATTATGTATGCATTTGTACCAATTTTCAATTTATCTTATAGTAATAGCAAAATTTGGAAATAACAGTAGTATTTTTTAATGCTCTACTACCACACTAGATTCAATTATGTTAACTTCATAATTAGTTTATGTTTATCATATTGCTGCAGTGTAGTAGACATGCCATTAAATAAGTTAATTACTATGTATGTAATATTCTTTAAGGTTTTGACATCAATAACTTTGGAATCTGACATTTTATTAATATGACAGAAGTCAATATATATTGACTTTCACATTATTTCCATTTTTTTTTTCGAGACAGGGTTACTCTGTGTAGTTTTGTGCCTTTCCTGGAACTCACTTGGTAGCCCAGGCTGGCCTCGAACTCACAGAGATCTGCCTGCCTCTGCCTCCCAAGTGCTGGGATTAAAGGCGTGCGCCACCACCACCCGGCCTCCATTTCTTAATTGTAGTTTGGGGGGCCAGGCATTGGTATATATAACAAAAAACAGAATACTGCATTGTGCAAATCACTAATAAAGACAATGTTTTCAAAATAATTTAGTTTTCTCTGAAGTAATTTTACTTAGGTGATTATTTTTCACTTTTGACTTAATACAGAATTTTAAACTAAAAAGAATTGTGAAAGAAAAGAATTTTTAAAATCCTGATGTCAAAATCATTAAAAGTGAACTAAGACTATTTTAGTGACTTTTCTGCTGCTGTGATAAAACACCATGACCAAGGCAACTTACATAAGAGTTTATTTGGTCTTATGATTCCAGAGGGATAAGACTCTATCACCAACATGTCAGAGCAGTATACTGGCAGGCAGGCATGGAGCTAGAAGAGTGAGCTCACATCTTAAACCACAAACAGGAAGCAGAGAGAGCCAACTGAAAATGGCATGAGTCTTTTAAACTTCAAAGTACCCAGTGACAGAAACAACACCTCTCGTCTCATCACTCATCATTCATTCAAAAATATGTCCTCAATCATGCCAACTGGGGATTGAACATTCAAATGAACAAGACTATGGGGGGTATTCTCATTCAAACTCAAAACTTTAAGTCTACAGGATCCATATTCATCATGAAGAAGCTCTTTTTCTTTTGAAAAATACTTGGGACTTGACTTTTAGGTTATTGTTTGTTTTGTGTGAAACACAAATGTTACAAAAGCATTCATAATCAAATATTTAACTTATCCTAAATCTGCCATAGGAAGACAAAATACCATTTTAAAATAACCTTTGAAAGTCAGAAGACTATACATGAAAGTTCACATTTTTGAATAAATCAGACCAACACTAATGTCTTCATAATAATGAAAGTCAGCCCAAGATAAGTGGTTCAAATATAAGTGTCTATGGACATGCTACAGTTTCCCAGTTCAGAACTGATCTCACTATTTATGCTCTGGGCATCCTTCTCTCTCAGTAAGTATTAATCCAAAGGATTCAATTTTGTGCTTTTTGGAGCAAACGTAGAACTGAATTGAAGTGTAGGAATCTTTAATCTCTTAATTAATGGTAAAAGCTCAGCCATAGTCACTTTCTTTTGTTGAAAGAAGGAAAAAACAAAAGCAAATATATGGAAGCAACTCACAGAAAATGAATGTCTTTTATTTTGCTTGTACTATTTAGTGGCCAAGGATGAGGCTCAATTGTTTCTCTTCAACTGTATTTCCAGAAAATTCCTTGTCTTTACAAGGAAAAAGAAGGCGACATCTCAAGAAATGGCATGCCTAGTCTTCTGCAGCCAATTTTGTGGAGTTACATGAATGTCACAGCAATATGTTCTGCCTAGGTTAAAAGAACACAGGAAATTATTAATCACATTTCTCTCTGGGACACCATAATCATATCAGTAAAACTAAAATAGAAACCAACAATATTGAAGTTGGAAAACCTGTGAAAGTAAATAAGCATCATTACTGCAACCAAGAGCTGAACTTTTCCAAATGTAAAACTAAATTTCTTTCAACATTACTATAGACATAGCTCCAAACACTGTTCTTTCTATCCCCCAAAGTACTTACTTCAAATGAGCCATCCATGACTGCAAGTTATTATAGGACTGTAAAGAAATCCAAAGTCAGAGGAAAGAATTCCATATAGGTTAATTTTTTCCAACTTAAATACCCCCTTATGCTACACAGCAATGATTTTTGCTTTCCCTTATTAAACTCCTTTATTAGCTTTGGTTTTCCCAGATGCGAACCATGAAACAAGAATTCAAATATAAGTTTATTTTGTTTTTGTTTTTTTTGTCTGTGTTCTCTGTTTTCTTCCTTTCACTTCCCCCTTCCCTTTTCTATTTCTTCTTCCTTCATTCTCTCTTTCCCTCTCTCTTACTCCATTCTTTCCTTGTTTTATCATAATGATACTGAAAGGTGATCGCAAATATAAGCATATTAATATTTGAAGAATTAATATAGTCATAGTAAATTCTGACTGAAGTCTAAATGTGTGGCAAAATCTTACAGAAGGAAGGACAAAACAACTGTGCTTTTTTCCCTGTCATTCCAAAGAGAAGATGGTTGTGTGTTGGAGGTGAGATCATCTCTCCATCTTTTTTGGACTGCCTCCCTGCTGGAGCTTCTCATGGGAAGGAGAGCAGGGTTGTCACAAGACCCTGCCTTGTGAAATTGCACTGAAAGTTCTTTGGAAAGTGGGAAGTTATTATCTGCTACAGGTCTCTTGAGAATGTCTCTCTAAATTAACCCATAGAATTCTTTATTTTTCTACATTATGCTTTCATTGTCTGTTTTCCTTCAGCTTTAGTCAATGGATTTACTTTTCTCAACACAGATCGTTGTAGGTACCCTCTGGTACCTATAAATCAACTTACTCGCCTTACCTTTCCTGATTTATATTTCAACACATAAGTGTTTCCTTTATTCTCATACAATCTACTTCATATATTCACTCTTTCCATTTTCGTATTTATTCAACCCACTTCATTATCCTGGTTAATGTACTCTCCAGTTTCCACCTCTCTTACATACCTTGAAAAACTGCTCCTTTTCTGCCTCACTATGTAGTCAAACAACATGCTCATATTCTTCCACATTACAAAAGAGAGTAAAAAGAAAGAAGGAAGGAATGCAGGAAGGAAGAAAAAAAGAAGGAAGGAAGGAGGGAGGAAAGAAGGAACTCTCAAAGGTCTACCAAGAACTTGCCTCTCTTTGTCATCATCACATCATAGCTGCCATCATCCTTCTTTAATATCCAGATCTTTTCAACTGACTACACTGTGTTCTTAAATTTGTTACTTCTATTACACTTTTTCATGTCTTGCTGGCTTGTAACCTCATTATTCATTTAAATCAGTTTTGAAGATCATCTTTCTCTTATGGCTGAAAAAGGCTAACCCTTTCATCACTGTTCCCTGTTGTATCCGTAATACTTGAGATGTTTGAAATGTCAGCATATTTCTTAGTATATTCAGACATCCTCTGTTTCAGTTACCATACTAAAAACTATATATTTACTGTAATTTCGAGGTCGTTTAAAGGATTTCAACATCCTAGAAATAAAAACTTTTGTTTGCAGATGTCTCACAACACAGTGTGAAAGTCACTCAAGTAAGGCAATTTCTGTACATACAATATATGTTAGAAAATGATTTAGCATGTAATATAGGAGTCTCATATTATTCCAAGATCAGTACCCTACTTTCTGACTCTCAAAGACAGTTTTTATTGGATTCTGTTGGGTTTTTAATTCTGATCATTGACATCCTTGAAAAGTTCTTGTTTTTAATATCCTCAAAGATAATTGAGTCCCCTACAGGGCATCTTCATGGAGGCCATTTCCTTTCCTGTCCTCCTGACATTCAGATACTATTTTATACCAGATAAAGTTGTCTTCAGATTCCTTTCATTGTGGGAAATAGACAATTTTATCTTTTCTTTTTATGTCTAGTATTAATATACTCCGAACTTCCAAGCCTAGGTCAGAGGTCAGATCTCTCTCTCTCTCTCTCTCTCTCTCTCTCTCTCTCTCTCTCTATCTCTATCTATCTATCTATCTATCTTCCTCTCTCATCAGTCCTACATTTTCCATTGCTTTTTGCACATTACCCAAAGAATAACCTACAGACACCTGAAACACTTTTCACAAATAAAACTTATAATCTCCCTCTACTCAAATCCACACTTCTTATATTCTTTACTTCAATATTGGATGACTGTTCACTTCTATTATCTAGCTTTCAGATGTTATTTAGTCTATTTCTTAAAGTTTTGTCTATTCCCTTTTCTCTGTTATTACTGCCACTGACCTCAGAATATAATTAATCTAAAATGAGCTGGGTAGGGTAGCACAAGGAGGATTAGGAGTTCATGACCAGACTGCATAGGAATTCTAAGGCCAACCTAGACTTCATGAGACCCTGTCTCAAACAAACAAATGTAGCACGCACACACACACACACACACACACACACACACACACACACACACTGCAAACATATATGTATATATATATATATTTTTTTTTTCAGAAGTTAATATTTTGTTAGTTTTCTAGTTGAAATTCTCTTTCTACATTCATCAATCCATCTTTAACCCAAATTCATTTAGAATTAGAAAACAAAAATTGTAACATGAATCTTAACTGGTCTTAACAATAAAAACCTGGAGTCAGATATGGGGGTTAATGCTGAAAGATCAGAGAGACAAAGGAGCAAGCCACAGCCACTTTTTACCTCCTCTGTATCCTCTGACCAAAAGAGAAGAGCTCCTGTCTCCACCCCACCTTATCACTTCCTCTCTCTGTCCAGCCATATCTTTTCCTGTTTCTTTCTCCCAAGTACTAGGATTAAAGGCATGTGCCTCCCTTGGACTTGGATCAAAGGCATGAGATCCCAAGAGCGGGCATTAAAGGTGTGTGCCACCACTGCCTGGCCTCTAGTGCCTAGTTCCATGCTCTGATCTCCAGGCAAGTTTTATTTGTTAGAGCACAAATAAAATATCACTACATTTCCCCTTTTCTGTCTAAAAGAAAAAATACAAGGTTATAACTAATATAAGAAAAACTATATACAATAAGTACAATAACTATATGCAATATATGCAGTCAATAAACACATCAACAATGTCTAGTCCATTAACAATTGATAAATTCAGAGAAAATACTCCATATCTATATTATCTTGGTGAGTCCAAAAGGTTGTACCTAATTTACTTTCTGTTCTAACTTGCATTACCAACAATAGCTTTTAACATCTCACAACCTTATATATTTTACACCTCTTTAGTGAATTTATTTTCTGAATCTGGTAACAAGGAAAACTATAACTATAACTATAGCTATAACTATAACTATAAAGTCTTCAACTCCATCAGAGACCTGAGAAGAAAATAATACTGCCTAAGTAAGCAGGAAGGGCAAACAAGCAACTTCCAAAAAATGTGAGAAATGACAGAAACAGCTGGATACCTAGATAGTCAACCAAGGTTTCTTTGCAACTTTGGGACATCTATCTTTGGCCTAGAGGTCTAGAATATCTGATAGATTTATCTTTGAATCAAGATTTTCTGAAAGACTGTCCTACTTTGTCTTGGCAAAGTTCAACAGTCCTTTCTTTTGTGTCCTGCTTGTCCCATTTAGACAGCATACTGTCAGCAGTCAAGGCAAGGGCATTTTCTTGCCCAATGGCTAACTTTGGCCACAAAGAAAGTAAAACCCATGTGGAGTTTTGCCCATCATCTTCTCTGAAGTAGATTGGTGTTGCCAGGAGCAGATTTGTCTAGTTGTCATAAAAAAAGAACCTATGTTATTAAAATATCTTACTTGCCATATTCTGTAGATCCCTGAAGTGTTTGAAGACCACCTGTCTACCTAAAGTGTATCCATTTGACTTTGACAACATACCTAACATGACCACAAGTTTAATCATAATAGGTGACTAACTACTAACCTGCATTTATTTATTAGCCTAATTAGTTTGTAATAATAACTTGAAGAACTAGCAATTTGCATTATATTGTTAAATGAAATGGATAGGTACAATATTTTGAACAAGATTAGAAATGTATTACAGTATGTTCTAACAAAAATAATCTTAACTTTGTATCAATATACAAAGATCTATATAAATGTACAATATTTAAAACAAGCAGTTGTTTTTTAAAAGTGGATTCAATAGTCTACCCACTTATGCTATGATTTCAATATCGCCTTTTTTTCTTTTCAAAACAAGAACCCAGAATCTAAACTCCTTTGTTCAGCTTTTTTCCAGACCATTACCAATAACAACTTGTAACTAACGCCCTAAACAATGACAAATATCCACAACCCAATGAACAACAAAAAACCATCCATCCTACCTCATGAGGATGTAGGCATCACATTCTTAAATTTCCTTCCTGCTGTCTGGGGGCAATGGCATCTGTAGGGGATCCTGAAAAGAAAATTTTGAGTCAATTGTCAAGTCCTGGGAGAGGTAGCTGTATCATTTGTTGTCCAGTGGGGCAATCGGAACGTACAGGGCTTGTCTCAAGTCCAGGGTAGTATAGTCTGTGAGGCTGGATCATCTCAGGTAACCACATCCAAATTGTCCTGAGTGTGCAGTTTGTAGTCCAAAGCTGATCTTTGGGTGGTGTTTTTCAGCTTAGTGGTGTTATTATAGTCGATGTGGAATCTTCTTGTGTAGCCCCACCATCCTTTTGAAGACTTCAAAGGTCATTGTTAGGCATGGTCATGGTTCACTGCAGAAAATTTAAATACTATAAATATCATATTCAACAGATATCAAAGAGGTTAAAAGATCAATATTAGTTATGTACATCCAGAGTACAAAAACTTAATTCCTAGTTACCTGATAGAGACTCAAACCTGAAATCACATACAGGAAGCTAGATGAAGCCTTTTTCTATACTTAGTTAGTACTCTATATGACAATTAATATCATGACAAAAATTTGGGCACATTGAATCCCAGATGTAGTGTGAATCCTAATTGGTACTAACAATAAAAACCTGGAGTCAGATATAGGGGTTAATGCTAAAAGACCAGAGAGACAAAGGAGCAAGCCACAGCCACTTTTTACCTCTACTGAATCCTCAGACCAACAGGGACAAGCTCCTGTTTCCACCCCACCTTATTTCTTCCTCTTTCTGCCTAGCCATATCACTTCCTGTTTTCTCCTCCCAAGTGCTGGGATTAAAGGCATGTGCCTCCCAAGAACTAGGATAAAAGGCATGAGATCCCAACTGCCTGGCCTCTAATGGCTAGCTTCACACTCTGATCACCAGGCAAGCTTTATTTGTTAGAGCACAAAGGAAATATCACCACAAAAGATCATCACTTGGCTCCTTTCTAATTAGTAAGTTCCATTTGTTGTATGTAATATATACAGTCCTCTAGATTAACATACAATTTACTTTATTATCTGGACTATAAATTACTTATCTTTCACACCCTTACACCACTTGACTCTGTAGCTGGAGATATCTCAAGGCCCGCCCAGGCCTGCAGCCACTCAGACCCAAATAAACACACAGACATTTATATTATTTAAACTGTTTGGATTAATGGCTCAGGCTTCTTGCTATCTAGTTCTTATATTTTAAATTAACCCATTTCTATTAATCTTTAAGTTGCCACGTGGCTTGTGGCTTAACCAGTACTTCACATCTTACTTCTCATGGGGGCGGCAGCTGGCAGCATCTCTTGACTCAGCCTTTCCATTCCCAGAATTCTCCTCTCTGCTTGTCCCACCTATACTTCCTACCTGGCTACTGGACAATCAGCATTTTATTTATCAACCAAATCAGAGCAACACATTCACAGCATACAGAGCGATTGATATCCACAGCATGACTCCTTCAGATAAAATCCCTATGTCATCTCAATGCCTGCTGGAAGCTGCTAACTCTAACTGTAATGTGTGTTTGTTTATATGTTTGTTTGTCTGTTAAGACTAGGTAAATCCTAATATTGTTTAAACTCAGTTTATTATGAAATTTTCTTTTGTAATTGAAAAAGATTTTTTTTAACCTTAGTACATTCTGATTATTGTTTCTTCTATCTCAAATCCTCTAATATTCTCTCTTCTTTCCCATCCACCCAAATCCACTCCTTTTCTTTCTGTGTCTCATTACAAAACAAACAGGCATTTGAAAATAATACACTGGAATATCTTTTAAACAAACAAACAACAGGTGAAACATAGAACAAAAAAAGGAAAGAAACACATACAGACACAAACACACACACATACACACACACACAACCCCCCCCCCATACACACACACACACACAAACCCATTCAAACAAAATCGGAAACCATACTATGTAAGTAAAAGATCTGTGAGGCAGGAAAAAAACAAAACAAAAAATGCTCCAAAAATATCATTGAATTTGTTTTGAGTTGGCCACCTGCTATTGGACATGGGGCCTGTACTTACATTTTACTTAAGTGTGCTTTCTGTATTCAGTGAATTCTGTTACTAGTAAGACTCTATTGGAGAAAGAATTTTTTTTTTCTGATAAAGGCAGTTTTCAATTGGAACAATAAATGTAGAAGGTAGACTATAGGTGATAACCCAAATCTAATTAAGAGCAAATTCATGAGGTCCAGCTAGATAGCTCAGCAAATGAAAGTACTTGTTGTACAAACCTGAGTTGCATGCCTATAACTCATGAACACAAATGTGGGAGAGAACTGACTCTGCTAATGTGTACTCTGACCTCTACATCCATGTCATGAATATATCACAGACACATATATACAACAATAACAAAATAAAATGTTAAACATTTAAAAATGATAACATTCTTAGTTTCAGTAAGTGTCTGATAATTTCCCTTTTCAAAATAGTGAAGATTATTTGCATGGTTTGGCTCAAAACTCACATTTAATCTGAAGATCAGAAGACTTCGACTAGATTAATTCTTAGATAAAAGAGTGAAAAGGCAATTCCTATAAATACTGGAATTATTCAACAAATATATATTAAAGTGCATTTTACAGCATTATAAAGACAAACATGTTTGTTTAGTTGGCATGACCATCATAATTAAAGTCTGTACCCTTTTATAACAAATAATTTAATACTAAATATGATCTTTTAACTTGGTAAATATTAAGAGAGCAATGAACTTGACTTTCAGTTAGAATTGTTTTATATAGTTTTTTTTTCTTTTGGAATTAGCTCCCTTTTTAAAACAATAGTCAATTTGAAAATAAATATTTTCTTCAAGGAAAAATTTAAATCTCTAAGGATAAAGTTGCTTAGAAATGACATTAATTTTTCTTTCAGATCAAGATGAATGTAGCATTTATGGTACTTGCAGCCAGACCTGCAGAAATACATATGGATCCTACGTTTGCAGTTGTGTGGAAGGCTATATAATGCAGTCAGACAACAGAACTTGCAGGGTTAAAAATGGTAAGTGATGATCTTTTTTCTTCCAGAGTCTATTTCTCTCTTTTTGGGGCTTTTCTTTTGCAATGTGGTGTAGTTATGTGGGGTGGCTTTCCCTCCTGTGAACACACTCAACATACTAGAAACTCAGAACAATCCTTTTGATAGTTGTTAATCCTACAAAACCTATTCAAGCCCGTCAGTGGTGGTGCATGCCTTTAATCTCAGCAGTTGGGAGGCAGAAGCAGGCACAACTCTCTGAGTTTGAAGCCAGCCTGGGCTATAGAGTGAGATCCAGGAAAGGCTCCAAGGCTACACAGAGAAACCCTGTCTCAAAAATAAAAAAATAAAAAATAAATAAAATATAAAACCTATTCAACAGGAGAAATGTCTAATTAGAAAGTAGGTGGATTAATGGATTTTAATTACCAATTCTTTTACCTCACTCTGCAATATAAGTCGGTTCTGTAGACTTTTGCTTTGAGCCTAAAATTTCTATTCCGTATTCTAAAGTAGTCTGCTAAAACCCCATTTAGTTTACTCTTTTACTTAAAATTTGTCAATAACTTCCTCCCATCCTGAGAATAAAATGTGAGCTACTTGAAAGAGTATGAGGGTCTAACCATCTAATTCACTATTTACCTTTCCAAATCCATGTCCCTGTCCCTGACCCTGCCCTGGCCTCCACCTTGTCAGTTCTCTATCCCAGAAATTCTGTTTTCCTTCTTCAACTGTACTGATCTTTCCTTGACTCATTCCACATGTCAGGCTGCAATGCACTTAGCTACTCAACTCATGTGACTGTTACCTTCCCTTTCTAGGTTCAGTCACAAGGTCAACATTCAATGATTTTCCATGAATACTCCATGTATAGGTGTATATTCACTCCATTACTATTTGTGTGTGTGTGTGTGTGTGTGTGTGTGTGTGTGTGTGAATACTCCAATACTATATGGATTCCCAGCATCTTTGTATTTATTGTACTACCATTTGAGATTTGAGATTAATTTTATTTCTAAATAATTCTCCTTGGTTTATATGAAAGGGGAAGGGGAGGAAAGACAAAAAGAAAGAAGGAAAAAGAAAAGATGGAGAGATGGAGGGGGACAATGAAAAAATGAATTTACCCTTCAAATTAAAATTATACAATCTAATGATCCATGTTTGAATGTTTAAATCCCATGTTAAGAAACTGCTTCTTTTTTATTACTGTTTAGCAGCAAATAAAACTTCTAGTTTCTACATAGCTTTCAGTAGATAGTAAACACTTGGTGAACATTGTTAGTTTAATGAAGTATCTTGGAGACACACTAGTAACAAGAGGGTACTGCTGTAACTTATGTGGCTGAATTATCTCCAGAATACCATGAAGGAATATTATAGACAATATTTCACCTAGACTGGTTAATTTCCCTTAACCATGTTTTCATGTCGTGTACTTCAAATTATGTTGGAGAAGGAAGGGTGCTCTCCTAACCCTATTAGCAAATATTGAGTTACAAGAGGGACCTATGACTTTTTTGAAGCTAAACTGAGTGAAACTCAGTAAATTGCTGCTCTGAGTTTTTTTATAAACCCCATACCATGTTTGACCATTTCCTTGAGATAGCATGTAAGTTACTTTGTAAAAAATATTTGTATATAAAATCTTAAAGAGAAACTCCCTCCATTCTTCATTTGTCTCTTTGAATTAGCAACTTCATATACACAGCCCTAATCATTTGAGTGTGGGATTCAGACCTTTAAAACCATTAACCCATGTCCTATGTTCCCAATTTCCCTTTCATGAAGCGTTCTAATTCAAAATATTGATGTACTGAAGAAAGCTGATTCTTCGCTGTTTCTATTGAGTCAGACAATATTGCCTGGGATACTCAGGGAAAATGAATTGTGATAAACCTGACTCAAGACAACACTGCTTCCTTTTCTGCAGAAGGAGCTTATCTGACAGTAACAGGATATGACTAGAGAGGGGTGGCACATGGTAATGTCACACTGTATCAAGGAAAGGTGATGACACTGGAATTGATAATGGAGTATACAAATCACCTCCATGCCCTTTGCTGGAAGACAATATCTGCCTACAGAGTTTGAAAAACAAACAGTTGCTATGGCAATATTTTTCTGGCTTAACATTTAAGGAAAACAAGTTGCTAAGAAGGACCTAAGTCTATAACAAAGAGCAACTACTTTTGAAGGTCACATGAATATTTGATTCCATGCATTTGTACAATCCAGGAAGAAAGCCATCAGTTTGTTTTAGTTTTCTTCCATTTACAGCAAATGAACCAGAGACAATAGGTAATTTTGGTTACACATACCATTTCTACTTAATGTACCACATTTTATACACACACACACACACACATCCTTGAGGCAGAGGCTCTTCTAAGTACCTTGGAACAGATAGTTAACTGGCTTGCAAGCTGCTTACAAAGGTGCTGAAGCTTCAACATGAATTAATATTGTGGCCTTCTAACTCTTTACTTCAAAGCAAGCCTGTGCAGTCTTATTGTCAATCTGACAATCAATAATAATTACGCATTTTGATACAGTTAATCGGTTATGTTGTCTTTGTAGTATCATGCCTGAGCACAAGTAAAACTTATAAGTCTTAAGAACATCTTTATGAAGCATGCCTGATGGAGAGGGGAATGGGTTGTAGGCTTTGTGGTCAAGAGGAAAGGGAACAATATTAAGCAAGAAGCTATAGTTCTTAATTCGTGAAATGGAGGATTCCCTTCCACCACATGTTTCACACTCTTTTTCAGTCAAACATTTCTGAGTTGGAAACCTTCATAGGCAATCTTCTTGCAGTCATACTTGATACTGCACACCACTTAACCTAATAGGAATAGTTTATAAAAGAAAATCAGTAATATACATCTGTAAAGTAGCAACAGGCATGCATACTGGGGTAATCCTGAACTGTTGGAGGAGACTCACTGAAAGCAAGTGAGATGAACTAATGTTTATGACTGCAATGGGGTTTACACTAAGGGCTAACGATCGTCTAATCAAATATTAAGTTCAAAACACCACCCATTTAGAGATACCGGTGAATCTTCCTCAATATTTTGACGTTTGTTTTAGAAACAGAATTCTGTTAGTGATAACATTTTATTTATTAAATGTACCTTTCTTTTTAAAAATGTTTTAAATTGAATTTGTTATAAAACATATGATTATGGGTATAGTTGAACTTGGGGTTTAAAATGGGCTCACAGAGTACCAGTTCTAATAATGGAGAAAAGTGTTTCACTTACAGGCTTTTAATAGCTTTACTTTGGAAACATTTAGGCTGGTTGGTCTGTTTGTTCTGTGTCCTAACCACCTACACAAAGCAGATCTCTTGTACCAGTGGAATTCCACTCACTGTACTGGAGCACTGGCAGCATGAAGAGCCATGCATTGATTTTATGCTCATCACTGTGAAGGAAAGTCAGGGAGAGTGGCCTTCTTTTACTTAGTAGAGCAGCTAAAGCCTTTGGAGATGTGTGTGTGCCCATTGACTGGCTTCAGGATTCTTTCATAGCTTATTTTTAAGTGTTTCTTTAGTTTTTTGAAATTATAATATTATTTTATAATTTCCCACTTATCTTTCCTCTCTTTAAACCCTGCCACATTCCCCTTCTTGCATCCTTTCAAATCCATGGCCATTTTTTCATCAGTTGTAGTTGTTGTTCTCTGTGTATTTGTGTGTATTCCTAAATATATAACGACAACCTACTCAGTCTGTAGAATGTTACCTGCTCCTATGTTTTCTGAGTTGACAATGGAAGCATGCATCTTTTATTTGCTGCTCACTGATTTAGGGAAACAAATAAACAAATAAAAAATAAGCCAGAATGAAGTGAAAACATCGATAGGTACTTGAAGTTTTATCTTGGTCTCTTGCAATGCAGTGCATTGCTAAACAGAGCTGGGACAACAAGACACTTATGCGCCTTGCTGTTTCCATCACTAAGGCAGGGAAGATAAAAGTAAGAGAGGAAGAAAATCAAACTGTAGCTTCCCATCCTCTTAATTAAAACGATGGAAATAATTTAGCATTTCCTTATGTAGTAATAAGGTATTTGAAGTTGGAGAATCAGTCACCAATGATGTCAGGGCTGTTTCTGCTTTTTAGACAGCAGGTGGGATCCTGCTTAGCAAAGATCTGTCTCCCTCCCAGTGTTGTGTGCAGTTCAGTTATTAAGGCATCCTATGGTTCCTTTTTAAAATTCACCTCACATTAAAAGCTTTCCTATGAGACTAATGCCCCAGAATACTGTATAGCTCAGAAATGCTTCTCGTGAAAGATCAATGAACTAGATCAAAGTTGCATCAGGACTTTTTGCTGTTTGGAAGGGTCCTTTCACTGACCTGTAAGTGTGATTGGCATTTGGTGACAAGATGAGATATGAAGTGTTCTTAGCTAAGCATGGTCCCAGTTGAGCAGCATGGTACAGTAATTGGGTTTGTTCTTCTTTATGTGTCACATGTAGGTAGATGACATTATGAACATACAGTAAATGTTAGTGACAGGAATTAGCTCAATGCTTAGAAAAGATTATGTACTTCCTTCATGTTCTTTAGAAGCTTCTGAGAACCAAGATGAAGAGAAAGGGGTGTAGTTGAGACTAGAGAAAAGGGGAACCAACAGCCTGGATGTTACTATAAGGAAAATTAGATATTTTGCTAGTTTTGCTGTATTATTTATGAATGACTATAATTTTGAGGTGATATTAGCCCCAGAGTGGTTTGGGCATCTCTATTTTAACTCCCTTGCATGTGTCATCACCACTAAGGTCTCACTTTCAGAAAAACCGGAAATGTTAGAAGGGCTGTATGTGAGCTAAGGAGAGTCCACAGTAAGATGAACTCTCTTCTGAACAACTAAGCTGTATTCCCAGAAGCTCTGCCCTGTGGGAATTGTAGAATTTACCCAAATGTCTGAAATCCTAAGCAGGTAGCCTGGTCATAGACAAATATTTATTATAAGGAATTATTTCTGTTACATGTATTATCTGTCCCACTGTGGGATTATAAATTAATTTCTGTGGGATGAATTGGATAAAAATTTTCAGTGGCATTTTCATTTCCCAAATTACATAATAAAGATTTTCCCCCTATGTAAAAGCTGTTCAAGAGTAGAACAGCACAAGACATAATAACTCCTGATGAATATTTTCATGGCTTCCTTTTTTGTTTTTGTTTTGGCTGGAAGACATCATCATCTTCATAGTCTAGCACATTTCTTAACATGTCTATATTTTTAACCAGCAACAAAATTACAAGATGAATAAGGGATAACACAACCAGGGAATCTTATGTGTTATCACACCTTTGATTTACACTTATTTGGGGAAGTATTACCTATGACAAGGAAGCATATCCCTCATTAGTTTTTGAAGATGTTTCTTTCTGTAGTTTATCTGGGGCCTTTTTCTGATATAGAAAAATGACACATTTATAAGCTACAAATGTGACAATCATAAATTTTGTTTTTTAATCAATGACATACTAGATACAACTTTCTTTGTATTCTTTAAATGTTTTTGTAGAACAGCTATCAAATCATTACCTAAATTCTCAAATTGGAACATTTAATAAATTACACCATGCCTGACAGGTGCCCTTTTTAAAATATTGGACAAATTTAATGAATAATGACAAAAATGGAAGCACTTAAGCTTGTAGAAATGACAAGTGATTGAAAGACAGATGGTTTATAGGTATGGTTATAAGGCATTAGTAATATGTTTATTATTATGCCCATTTGGCACAGGAATGCTAGTAGGTCTACCCCTAGCACCTAGGATCTATAGAATCAATATTCATGGCCACCGTATTGGGTTTCAACTTACAAAGTCTTACATAAACTTCATCAAAGTAGTTGGTTCCTCCCATGATGCTTGTACCACTACTGCACTACTGGGCATATCTTCAAAGGGCAGTTATTTTTGTGACTTACAGGCTTCACAGCTGGGTAAGACTAGTGATTGCTTTTCCCTGCCAATAGCATGTATAGTACCTTCCAGCACTCTGAAAGATAGCTAGTAGGGATTAAGCTTCCAGGTCAGTATGCATTTGATTTCTCCTTGTTCTTTAAATCAAGTGTGTCTTATCTTCAGCAATAGGAATGATTAAGAGCATTGGCAATAACCAGTAACTTTTGGGGGTCTATAGGATGCAACTTTACAACAACTCCATTCCTGGCATTGGGCATTTAATTGCTACCATGTGGTGACTAGTAGCAGCATTATTGCTTCATCACAGGACAAATTATTTTAAATGGTTTTTATATGTGTACATATACAGTTTGCAAAGCTTCTATAATACTAGGCTTCCATATAATATTTTTCAAAGTATCTTTAGTATTGCCTATCAGTTTCCATATCCTCTCCTCCACTCTGGCCTTCTATTCCCCCTTTAGACCGTCCTTATTCCATAATTCTCCATCTCCATTTATAGCACTGTGTCAATTTCCCTTCACTAGAAATGCCATACATGACCTTTTGCTAATTTCCTTTCCTCCATGATTATTCTGAATGAATCACACATGCGATTCAAAACTAACATTTGTTGCTAGAGTTTTCCTGCCTGGCCCACAGTCAGGACAAATCTCTCTCACCTGCCAGTCCCACAGCCGCTCAAACCCAACCAAGTAAACACAGAGACATATTGCTTACAAACTGTATGGCCGTGGCAGGCTTCTTGCTAACTATCCTTATATCTTAAATTAATCCATTTCTATAAATCTATACCTTGCCACGTGGCTCGTGGCTTACCGGCATCTTTACATGCTACTTGTCCTGGTGGTGGCTGGCTGTGACTCCTTCTGCCTTCCTGCTCTTTTCTCCTCTCTGTTCGTCCCGCCTATACTTCCTGCCTAGCCACTGGCCAATCAGTGTTTTATTTATGACCAATCAGAGCAACACATTTGCCATACAGAACATCCCACAGCAAACATTCACAAATTAAAGCATGCAGCTTCAACTTTCTGGTTCTGGGTTACTTCACTTTGGAATAGTTGTTTCCAGTTCTATTCATTTTCCTGAGAATGTGATGAATTTCTAACATAATTTTTCTAACAGCTAGACAATACTCCATTATGTAAAAGTACCTCATTTTCATTATTCATTCATTAGTTGATGGGCATCTAGGCTGTTTCCATTTAGGAAATGGAAAACTATTGTGGAAATGGAAAGGTATGGTTCACAGAGTAGCAATGAACATGGGTTATCAGGTATCTATACACTAGGATATAGAATCCTTTGGTTAATGCCTAGTATATAGTATAGCTCTATCATGTGGTAAATGTTTCTAGAGTTTTGAAGAATAGCCACACTGATTTCCACAGTGGCTATATTAGTTTGCCCTCACACTTTTACCAGCAATAAATGAGTCACCTTCTTTTCCTGCATCTTTGCAAGAATTTATCATCATTAGCTCTTTTGATCCTAGCTACTATAACTGGGGAAGGATGAAATCTCAAGTAGTTTTAATTTGGATTTATCTGTGCCTAAAGATGAAACATTCTTTAATGTTCTCTAGCTGTTTGGGCTGTTGTTGTTTTGTTTTGTTTTGTTTTGTTCTGCGAGAACTCTGCTTGTTTCCACACCCCATTTTTAACTTTCTTTTTGCTTGCTTTGGTTGTTGCTGTTTTTGTTTTAGTTCTTCAAATACTCTAAGTAATTGCTGTCTGTCAGGTCTACATCTGGCAAAGGTTTTTGTTTGTTTCGTTGGTTGGATTTTTTTCCCTGCTGTAGGCTTCCTTTGCACTTGAATGATGGTGTCCTTGACTGTACAGAAGATTTTCAGTTTCATGAAGCTTTATTTAATAATTGCTGATAGAAATGCCTATGTTACTGAGGTCCTGCTCAGAAAGTCTTTTCCGCTGTGCAGCTATGGCACACACCTTCAATCCCAGCACTTGGGAGGCAGAGGCAGGAGGATCTCTGTGAGTTTAAGTCCAGCCTGGTCTACAGAGTGAGACCCAGGACAGGCACCAAAACTACACGGAGAAACCCTGTCTGAAAAACAAACAAACAAACAAACAAAAACAGAAAGTCTTTTCCTCTGCCAATGAGTTCAAGCACATTCTCTACTTATTCCTCTGTCAAGCTCAGAGTACCAGATATTTTTCAGGTACTTGAGCCATTTAGGGCAGAGTTTTGTGCTGGGTGAGAGATGAGAATATAGTTTTACTCTTCTACATGCAGCTATCCAGTCTGACTAGCAACATTTGTTGAAGACAGTGTCTTTTCTCCAATGTCTGTTGATGGCCTCTTTGTCAATAATCAGTTCTGTTTTCTGGTTATCTTCTTCCATTTCTTTCTTTGGAGTACTAAAATTTTCATTGTACAAGTCTTTCATTTCCTTGACTAGGTTAATCCTAGCGCATAATGTTGAGGATATTGTGAATGATAGTTACTTTGATTTCTTTTTCACCAAGTCTTTATTTGTGTATTGGAATTATAGGAAGGCACTGGTTTTTTTAGTTGTTTTTACATTCTGCAACATGGATGAATGTGTCCAGCAGTTGTAAGGTACTTTTGGTGAAATCTTTAGGATCTTTTATGTGTAGAATCATTTTATCTCAACCTTCATCAAAAATGCTTCTGTTTGCAGCAGATGGCAACTAACACAGAGTATAGCATGAATCTTACAGAATCTTTATTAATAAAATAAACCCAGAGCCAAGTATTGGGGTAAACACTGGAAGGTCAGAGAGACAGAACAAGCAAGCCATAGCTAACCTCATCTGGCCAACTTCTCAGCTGATCTTGTTTCCTCAGACTGGAAGCCCCTGTGTACTCATATCCAAATGGCTCTCAGCTGAACTGTGCTGCTCAAAACCTAAAAGCTTAACCAGCCAAAAGCTTCTAGTTTCTGGCCCTCATGCCTTATATACCTTTCTGCTTTCAGCCATCACTCCCTGGGATTAAAGGCTTGCTTTCTGGGATTAAAGGCGTGAGTCACCATGCCTGGCTGTTTCCAATGTGGCCTTGAGCTCACAGAGATCCCAGATGGATTTCTGCCTCTGGAATGCTAGGATTAAAGGTGTGAGTGCCACCATTTTCTAGTCTTTGTATCTAGTGGCTGTTCTGTCTCTGACCCCAGATAAGTTTATTAGGGTGCACAATATTTTGGGGAACACAATACCACCACAACAGAGACTCACAACTGGCCAAGATGTAGAGAATAAGAAACTGTGGAAAGCTCAGTGCTAAACTGTTTATCTGCATCACACTCTCCTTCTTCAGAGGCTCGGGACCATTACAGAAGAGGAGGCAGAAAGGTCTTAAGACACAAGGGCAGTAGATGACTACAGGAAATAGTGTTTCGGGACACAAAAGCAAAGTTGCACATATGAAGTCATAGCAATTTAGCAGCATGCACAAGACCTGTGCAAGTTTAAGCTAGATAAAACCCTAGCTTTGAGAGGGGAGATGAGCATGAAGTCCCATCCCAAACTGACAAACTATTGGAAATTTACAGCTTCGGGGATAGGGCGAGACAGTTTTCTCTAAGGGTTTGGTATCTGCTATGTCAACCATTCTCCAGTAGATAGACACATATACAAATGTATATGGCCAGTACAAATTGCACATTATGGGCTTGGAAATTAGAGGGCCCTGAATTTGGTGGGTAGGGAAAGGTGATGTTTTTTGAAAGAATTCTAATATAATCTGAATAGGACTGAATATAATCAAAATGCATTGTGTTAAATTCTTTTAAAAAACTAATGAAATAAAAGAGAAAAAGGATAAGTTGTTAAGTAAGACTAAAATACACATATGTAAAAAATGTATATATTTTTAATGTTTGAAAAATTTTAAAACTATACAATTACTTAAAACCTCAGGAGGATAAAAAGCTTAAAGCTTGAAAAGTAGAAAAACTTTGTCTTTTTATATAAGAAAAATAATTTTTCTTTAGAAAGCCTTCAAGGCATAGCTTGTATCAATTGCAATCAACAGAGTTTGATAAAAAATCTAGAGTAATAATAGCAGTTAGAGAATACCCCTTTGGCACTTCTCTCCCTGTACCATCCTGGGCTTGGATGATTAATATCCTGGTATTCTCTCTAGTCATGCTGCCTACAGTCTTTTCGGTTTTTAAAGGAGAAAATCTGTTGCATTGATTTCATTTCTAAATGCATGAAAGCGTTTCTTCTTAGCAATAGGACCCAAGTAGTACAGATTCTGATGGTGCCTTCCACAAAACAGAATCCTGTGAAAACTATTAGCTAAATTGTTCCTAAATGCTCTTCTGATGTTCAGAATAATATACTATTAAGTTACAGAGAACATATCTGAAAATGAAGTTTGTTTGGTATATCATTGAATACTTAGTACTTAATCTGTCTTCATAATAGTAATGTATAAAACTGTGATCTTAAATGCAGGTTGTATGTTTACATTGGTAGGAGGCCCTGTAAAAAAAATACTGAAATAGTTTAAATGACCTGTCCATTTTCTCTCTTCTAGATAATGAGTTTCATGTACTACCTTCCTCCTCTTTACTCTGAGGTGATCTTATTTCACATAACCTTGAGAAAGTACAAGGATTAAAATAGAACTTTCTCAGGCCAAGTCCATTAACATAATACTCTGCATGGCCCTACAACACATAACTTTACCTTCCTCCTCCTTGATTTGAAGAATGAACCAACATTTTTCCTGTTAGCAAAGACTTCCTCGTTCCTAAGTTCATCCTCTAACATATTGAAAGATTAGCCTTATGTAGTTATCTATTTTTTTAAATCACTCAAATTTTACTGTTTGATATTTTTAAATATTATTTTTATTAGTTTGTAAAGTCACATATTTCTATATGTCATTTTCAAATATACTTTGTTGTGGTTATTCCTGGCTACTCCTGCCCTCCACCTTGTTTTCTGTACTCTTTCACTTTCAGTATACCCTTCCATGTTATTGTTTGGTCATATCCACTGCCCTCCTTTAAATCATTCTTCCGGTCCTAGATCTTATTCTACTTGCCTGATCTTTACCCACACTACTGCCACATAGATGCACATTTAGTGGCCAGCGCTCACATATGACAGCATGTGGTATTTGTCTTTCTGAGCTCAAGTTACTGTTCCCAGACAAGTTGAGGTTCCCTGTTTGGATTCTTCATCTTGTCAATAAAATAATTTAACAGCAGGCTTAAAAAGGAGCTCAAAGACAATTTCCTTAGAGATAGAAATAAAAACAATGGGGCAAGAAAGCTGCAAACTCAGCAACTGCTCAGGGACAGAGAAAAGGAGAGAAGAGAGCGCCAAGAAACACGATATGTTCAGAAGTAGAGCTCCACAAACAGCTACATGGTAGAGGGGTAAGCAAACTACAGAGAAAGTGAGAAATTGCATGTAAGGGAATGCATGCTTGGGCTTTTGGCAAGTATTCAAAAAAAAAAGAATAGGGAAGAAAGAAAGAATGAAATGGAAAGTTTACACTCAACAGAGTAGCTCAGATAAGCTGCCCAACTTAAATGTCTTCCATGGCAAAAACTATGTTTGCATCAAGCAAGTGGCTACTTGGCAGGAAAAACACATTATCTCATTAAGGGGATAAGAGGAAAAATGATCTTCTCACAACATCTTCAGGTGAATCAGATGGAGTAGTCTCCTGGCTAGGTGAATGACAGGGCCATCTGGACCCAATAGTTAAACCCAAGAACTGAGGTAGAAATCCAACCCCATTATTTTCACCAGGAGGGAGAAGAGGGACAGTTATAACATTCATTATTATTGTTTTAGTGTTACCAGAGAATTGGGAAATGCAATTCAAATCTAAGACAGAGGGTTCCATTCTCAATAACATCCAAGGCTACTGTGCTGTCTGGTTTTGTGTCAACTTGTCACAAGCTAGGGTCACTTGGAGAAGGAGGAGCCTCAATAGAGAAAGTTCCTCCTTGGGATATAGACTGACCCATAGGGCATTTTCTTAATTATTGATTGATGTGGGAGTACACATACCATTGTGGGTGGTGACACTCATGGGGTGGTGGTCCTGGATTCTATAAGAAAGCATGCTGAACAAGCCATGGGGAGAAAGCCAGTAATCAGCACTCTTATATTGCCTCAGCAGATGTTCCTACTCCAGGTTCCTGCCGTGTTTGAGTTCCTGTTCTGACTTCTTTTGATGATGAAAAGTGATGTGGACATGTAAACCAAAAAATCTCTTCCCACTCCAATTTGCTTTTTCGACATGGTGTTTCATCCCATCAATAGAAACTCTGACTAAGACAGCTACTAATCACCATCTGCCACTTAATATTCTGCTGAATCTGTTTTCTAGTTCCATCCATTTTCCTATACATTTCATAATTTCATCTTTCTTTATGGCTAAATAAGATTCCATTGTGTAAATACATACCACATTTTCATTATCCATTGAATGTTTGGGGGGTATCTAGGTTGGTTCCATTTCCTTGCTGCTGTGAAAATAACAGCAATAGATATATCTATGCAATTATCTGTCATGGGATGAGGAGGTCATTGGGAATTTACTCAGAAGTGGAATAGCTGGGCCATGTGTTTAGTTTTTTTAGTTTTTGAGAGGCAGTCAGCCAAACTGATTTCCATGGTAGCTGTGGTTGCTCTGCTTTACAGTCCCACCAACAGTGGATAAAGTTTGTTCTTTCCTTATATCAGCTCTAGTATATGGTACTGCCAAAATACTTGAGGAAACTAAATGGTGAAAAATTTTATATGATTTTGTTTAGCAAAATTAATATTGTGAAAATGTCTATATAACCAAAAGTAGTCTAAACATTCAATGCAATCTTATCAAAATTCCAATGGCATTTTTTACAGAACTAGAAAAAAAAAAAACTAAAATTTGTATGGAAGCCCAAAAGACCACAAATAGCCAAAGAAATCCCAAGTAGTATGAATATAGCTGGAAATATTATATTACCTGAACCTGACTACATTACAGAGCCATCGTGACAAAGACAGAAGGATATTGGCACATAACCAGACAAAAAGTCCCATGAAACATAACATAAGGTCTGCAGGTAAACCCAAACAGGAATGGACACCAGGTGCTTGACAGCAGTTGGAAAAACTTGCATTGGAGAAAAGACAGCCTTCTCAACTAAAGGTATTAGCAAAATTGGATACCCACCTTTGGAAAAATAAAATTAGATACATATATCTCTTCCCTACACAAAATCAATTTAAATTTGATTCGAGATCTTAATCTTAGTCCAGAAATACTGAAAATGATGAAAAGAAAGAGGAGAAACATGTTAGGCTCTAGGCACAGCAATGAACTCACTAGTATTTTAGTCTGTCCTAGACCTTTGCAATTAATGTACCGTAAAAATAAGTGTAAAAACTCTCTTTAGTGCCATGTTTTTCCCCAACTCTGGTGTATTTCTCTTTTCCGGTAATAGAAATAATCCTGAAGTGTATAATCATTCTCCACGTTTCCTCTTCTTTCTTGAACCTACTTATGTAGACCATAATATCATTATAAATCTCATGATTTATTACCAGTGGTTTCTATGTCATTAATCATTTATTGGTCCTCAGACTATAAGACAATTGCCTCCTTTGACTATCCTCTGACTTATACAGCACTACCTTAATGGAATTAGATTCTAAACTTCCTGGACTTTCCCTCCAGCTACTTTCCCGACTCATCTTTTTTCTAGTACTTGTCATTCCTTTCTCTCTCCTTTCATTTTCTTTCTCTAGTTAACTTCCCGAGTCATCTCATTCTTTGACTTGGATTTTTTTTTTTTTTTCGAGACAGGGTTTCTCTGTGTAGCTTTGCGCCTTTCCTGGAACTCACTTGGTAGCCCAGGCTGGCCTCGAACTCACAGAGATCCGCCTGGCTCTGCCTCCCGAGTGCTGGGATTAAAGGCGTGCGCCACCACCGCCCGGCTTGACTTGGATTTTAAAGCACTCCCTATTTTCTGGCTTTAAAAATTACATGAATTCAGAGGTTTCTAAGATTTTTACCGCAAGTGTTCCACCCTTGAGTGAACATAATATTAAACTGTTATGTTCACTATTTCCATACATATATTTATCAAAAGTTTCAGATTCCATCTGTGCAAAACTGACCTCTTTAGCCTATTCCATAGCAATGCTTTTTTTTTCAGTATTGCCTGTTTTTGTTACTGTCACCTTCTTTTACCTCATTTTTAAAGCTAAACATTAGACTCACAGTTGACTCCATTCCTCCTCTCAAGCACTTTATTTCCATCTTTTTTGTTGATTTCTTATGGTTATGTTTTCCATATCTTCATGACATTTTTCACTGCCTAGAAATTTTAACCAGTATTTGCTTAGTGCCTTGCTTAGGGTATCAGTTACTTTTCAGTTGCTGTGGGAAAATACCATGACCAAGATAACCTAGAGAAACTAGAATTTGTTTGAGCTTACAATTCCAAAGGAATAGTATTTTAAAATACTACTTTTTTAAAGTTTTTTTTTTTAATTTTAAAGTTTTTAAAATTAAATTTTAAATTTTAAAAGTTTCATCATAGCAGAGTGTAGCATGAATCTTAAAAGTTCTTATTAATAAAATCAAACCTGAGCCGGGTATTGGGGTGAACACTGGAAGATCAGAGAGACAGAACGAGCCACAGCTATCTCACCTTGCCGGATCCTCAGCTGGTCTTGCTTCCTCAGACTAGAAGCCTCTGAGTCCTTATATCCGAATGGCTCTCAGCTGAACTGCTGCTAGAAGCCTGAATGCTTAACCAGGCCAAATGCTTCTCCCGGCCAAATGCCTCTCCAGGGCAAATGCCTCTCCAGGGCAAATGCCTCTCCAGGGCAAATGCCTCTTGTTTCTGGTCCTCACGCCTTATATACCTTTCTGCTTTCTACCACCACTCCCTGGGATTAAAGGCTTGCTTTCTGGGATTAAAGGCGTGGGTCACCATGCTTGGGTGTATCCTTGAACACATGGATTTCTATCTCTGGAATGCTAGGATTAAAGGCGTGTGCTACCACTGCCTAACTTCTGTTTAACATTGTGGCTGTTCTGTCTCTGACCCCCAGATAAGTTTATTAAGGTACACAATATTTTGGGGAACACAATACCACCACAGCAGAGACATACCAACAAGTAGCATGTGGGCAAGAAGCTGAGAAAGCACATACATCCTCAACAGCAATCAAGAAGAGGAAGACAGACTCTTAAGCTCTCAAAGCCCTCCCAGAGTGCTGCATTCCCCAGCCAGGATGCAAACCCTCCCCAAAATGTATCCCCAACTAGAAACTAAGTGTGCAAATATCCATGCTTAAGGGAAACATTCTCATCCATACCACAACATCCCACCCCCAGGCCCCCACAGACTCTTGGTCATGTTATAATGCAAAACATAGTCTAATTTCACAAGTCCCTGTAGACCTTTACAGTCTCAACAGTTTATATGCCCAAAGTCTCCTTTGACAATCAAGCAATATCTCCTAATGGTGACCCTCTCCTATAAAATAAAAAGGCCTACTCTTAAAGTATTATGTCACAGAATATGTATTTTCTTTCCAAAAGAGAATGACAGGATAGTGAAGAAATATTGGATCAAATCAAGACCAAAAGCCAGCATGTCAAACATCAAATCCTGTCCTTGGATATCATTATCAAAGGACTTGGATGTCTCTGCACTTTAGCTTTGCTACCTACAATACAACATCTCCCTTGTGGATTGTGTCCATTTCCTTGATAAATGTGTCACAACTCTGGCATGCCCAACATCTTGAGTTCTTCCCTGCAAAGCAAGTTTTGCTGTCACAGCTTCATGCTATGGCCTCTTGCCTTCTCAGGACTTTGGCATAGGAATGCCCCTGCCATACACTGGCTGACTGCAGTGACTCTCTGTAATTAAGGAGGCAGAATCCAAGACTGTAGTGGGTAGCCATTCCAGCTTTAGTCTGGAAGTTCCAACCCCCATTGAGGCTTCCGTAACTATCACGCCTACAAGGCGGGGCCAAGGGAGGCCCTGAAGACCAGAGATCGGGACGCGCGGCGCTCTCTTCTTGCCGGGACCTGGACGTGAGAGGTAGACCGAGGAGGGTTCTCCAGAGAACACCGCCAGACTGCGCTGCCTCTTTTCCAGAACCCACCACCTACCTATCCCGTCATTTGTAAGTTACCCACTAAATAAATCTTCCTTATAACTACGTGGAGTGGCCTAAGTAATTACAACAATACAAGACCCTGGCTCCCTTGAATCACATAGACAGCAGTTTTTATAGTAAGTAGCTTTCAAGAGGCAGAAAATTCCTTAGGCTCTTGTTCACAAGTTGGAAGCTTATCAAAGTGAGGTCTTGCCCTGAGTGCACTGTTCCCTTTTTCCACTGCAGAGCAAGAGGCCTCTCCTTAATGACACTAATCTCCTTGACAATTACAGCCTCAGTTGCAGCACATTCTCTGACTGCAACATTAAGCTTCCTAGTGCTCCTTTTCTCCCCAAACTGTACATTTCGTACTTCTTTCTGACCTACTTGCTGTTTTCATTATAAACCTCTAAAAGAGAAATTATTAACAGCCACGCCACATATTCACTGTTATACTGTCTTAAAAGTTCTTCTGCCAAAGAAAATAGCTCACCACTTTAAATCTAGCCTCAAGCCAGGTCTTAGGATAAGAGCAGAAACCACCCAATTTCTTTGCCAAAATATCCCACAAATGGCTTCTAGCACGATTGCTTTTAAAGACCTTTCTTCCTTCTGAACTCTCTTTAGCCAGGCCTATAAGGTCTACACTACTATCAGAGCTATAGTCTTCTAGGCTCCTACAAGAAGGGGCCATTATGCAATGCTTATATCATTCAAACTGCTTTTCTAATCCAAAGTTCCAAAGTCTTCCACATTCACAAAAAAGGGGAAAAAGAAAAAGAAAAGAAAAGCAACAGTCAGGTTCCTCACAGCAGCAGCCACTACTCTGGTACCAACTTCTCAACTTACTCTTCAGGTGTTGTGATAAAATACCATGAACAAAGTAACTTAGAAAGGAAAGTTTATTCGGTTCCAGAGGAGTGAGTTCACCATGAAAGGCAGATATGATAGGGAGCGAACAATAGGTGTGGTGGCAAGGGCAGGAACCTGAGAGATCACATCCTCAACAGGAAGCAAGAAGTAGAGATGGCAAACTGGAAGTAGGACAAGGCTGTGATCTCTTAAAGACCACCCCAGTGATGTTCTTCTAGCAAGGCTGCAGGTCCCCTGTGACAGTGCTACCAACTGGGAACTAGGTGTTGGAGTACTCAAGCTTATGAAAGATACTCCCCATTCAAATTACCAGACCAAGTAAAATGTATGGTATAGGAAAATAGTAATGTTGTTAGCTTTATTTATTGTTTGTGTGTCTGGAATGTACATCAAGGCTTGACAAAAGTTATCCATGTTCAATAAATACTTGTTGAACAAATAAATAAATGCTGGTGTGGTAGTTTCTTCCTTTTCAGCCAAATTATGTGTGGTCTTCATAAGAACAGATTTGAGATAGGAAATATTTTATGAATAGGAGGCATACAGAAGCATTTTCAGATAAACAAATATATATTATATCTTAAACTTGAATGTTACCTAATTTAATCATGGAAGAAGAAACCTGTCTGCGTTTTGAAATTATGCTTGTATAGGTAAGGTAGTTCCTATTGACTATAATTAGAAAGGTTGCTGGGAGATTTTAAAGTAGCCATTGGCCATCTCTCAGTGATTCAAACAACCTAGACATTTCTATAGGCCCTGCTTCTCATCATACTCATTTTGTAACTTAAAATTTCAATGAATTATACTTTGAGATATGGAGATTTACTATGACATCAACTACTTAAAAGTCCAATTTCTTTTCTCATTGTCTTGGTTATTGTCAGGGTCCAACTTTTCATCATCATATTGAAATTATTATTTTTAACTTAAATGTTCAACAAAATATATTCTTAAAACACGAGAAAATCCAAGTAGAAGAATCCTCAACATTTGCTGATTTATTTTCAATTATGTGATAAGAAATGCTTTCAGGTGATATGTAACCATGCAAGCTGTTTATGAAATGGGAAAATTTCCTCTCCTAAGGGAGAAAACCTTTACTTTTTTTTCTTAAATATTTAAATACAAACTGTATACTTTGTATAATGTTATTGAATATACAAATGTATATTCAGGACTAACCATTTGGTATTGGCTGAGCAACTAGGGAGTCCTTCCCTAGGGAATACTATTTCTCCCGTACATAGCATTCCTAAGTTGTTTGTAGTTTTTTTGTGATGGGTTGGGAGTCCCCTTCCATGTTAACATGTCTGTAAGTGTTGTCCTTGTTCAGGTCTTGTGTAGGCAGCAGTGTTGATGAGAACGAGTACAGTTTCTCTGGCATTGATTGGAGCCTCAGGTGTACAGAATCCTGTTCCTCTAGCTCTTACAGTCTTTTCACACTCTCTTCCTCTACAATCCCTGAAATTTAGATGCAGGATTTATATTGTAAGTGTGGGACTGGGCATCATACTTGTTCTTTGCATTTTGATCAGTTACAGTTTTCTGTGATGGTCTCACTCTCTTGTAAAGAGGTATTTCTTTGATGAGAGGTGAGACCTATGCTTACCTGTAAATATAAGGATCGATGTTCAGAATATAGTTAAGTTATTAAGGATGCAGTTAAGTTATGCTGGTTTAGTAAAATGGTGGTTTTAGGTTTCCCCCCAAGATCCATTACTTCATATGTCCTGGGTACCTGGGAGTGATTTCCTTTCTTATAGAATAGACCTTAAGTTCAATAAAGAGAGTTATTGGTTACTTACAAGGTATGCATGCCACCCTTCTACCTTTAGGGATATCTTGTTATACAAGTTATTGTTGTAGTTCATAGGGATCATAACTGGGTAGGACTATTGGTTGTTCCACTTCTTTGGAAGTTCACATGACAACTTCTAGTATGATAAAAACTAGACCATGGGAAGGGGGCTTTCATATCAAATCCAATTCAGATCCTCTGGATCTTGTGTCCATAGTACATGACATCTTCAGCAATCAGGACTTACCTTCCATCTGTAGGAGGCAACTAAAAGCAACATCAATCAGTTACAATGTTTTGGGAATCTTTGAATCAAACCTAAACAACAACTCTCATGCCTGGTATGGGATCTGCCAGCCCATAAGGAAAAATTTCATTTAAACTATGTGTGTGTATGGTGTATGCAGACTTATGTGCAGTTCAATAGTTTTAGGTAAATAGGTAATACTGTAATTCTTTATGACTTTCCAGATTCAGTCTTAGTTAGAGTTTCTTTTGCTGTGTTAAAACACCATGACCAAAAAGCAAGTTGGACCAGAAAGGATTTATTTGGCTTACAATTCCACATTGTTATTCATCACTGAAAAAGGTCAGGACAGAAACTCAAACACAGCAGGGTCCAGGAGGCTGGAGCTGATGCCGAGGCAGTGGAAGGGAGCTGCTTACTGGCTTGCTCCTTATGGCTTGCTCAGCCTGCTGTCTTATAGAACTCAAGACCATGAGCCCATGGATGGCACCACCCATCCTGGGCTAGGCAGGCTCTCTCTAACTATTCACTAATTGAGAAAATGCCTTACAGCTAGATCTAATGGAGACATTTCCTCCACTGTGGCTCCTTCCTCACTGATTACGCTAGATTGTGTCAAGTGGACACACAAAACCAGTCAGCACAAAATCCTTATTGTTATTTTACTCTTCTCTCTCCTTCTTATTCTGTATGTGTTTCTCTTCCTTTCATAAATTAAAGACCGCTTGACATTTTCCCCATTTTCCTTGACAAATACATTTGTATCCGGCAATTCTACTTTCTTTTACTCTCCTTCCCAACCCCATGTCTTCAATTTTGTTCAATGGTTCGATATGTCTGGTTTTTGTAACAGCAATATAATATATATATATATATAAAACATATACATATACAGTAATTATATATAATTATAGTTATATATAGCAAACAATATTATAGGTAATTATATATAAAATTTATATAATATAATTACTATATAGAAAACAATATTTACATAATATAATAATTATGACCTTGTAATATATCTTGAGGTCTGAAATGGTACTCCTTCCAGCATTGTCCTTTTTACTCAGGATCATTTTGACTGTCTGAAGTCTTTTGTGATTCCATTTGAGAATTTTAGAACTTTTTTCCTGTGAATAATAAGATGGAGATTTTGATTGTGATTATCTTGACTGTGTAAAGAGATATGGTAGCATTATCATTTTTACACTGTTAATTCTACCAAACCATAAACATGCAATGTCTGTTCGTTTTCTAGTGTCCTTCTCTATCTCATTTTTCTAAACTTTTTTCATTGTAGAGCTCTTCAACCTTCTAAATTTATTCCTATGTGCTTTGCTTTATTTTCTTTGATGCTGGTTTGAATGAGATTATCCATCGTCTCTTTCTCTGTGTTTGTTGATGGTGTACCAAAAAGCTATTATACTTTCAAGTTGATATAGTATTCTGAAACATCATTGAAATTATTGACTACTTCTAGAATTATGATGAGAGGATTTTGGGGATCCTGTATGTATAATATCATGTCATCTGCAAGTAGTAATGCTCGTTTATTTCCTGGCCCTATTTAACTGGAGTACTTTTGTTCATGGCTTCATTCTAAGGTGGTGCCTATCTTTAATGCTAAGATGTGTTTCTTGAAGACAACAGATAGGTGGATTTTGTTTCTTGATCCACTCAACAAGTCTGTATCTTTTGATTCGAGAATTGAGGTCAAATATTTAAATGAATTATTGAAAAATATGTGTTGATTGCAGTCATTATATTGTTGGGTTTTTTTGTTTTTTTGTTTTTTGGGGTTTTTTTGTTTTTTTTTGTTTTGTTTTGTTTTGTTTTTGTTTTTTCGAGATAGGGTTTCTCTGTGTAGCTTTGCGATTTTCCTGGATGTTGTTGGTTTTTTGGTGGTGGTGTTTGCGTTCTCAGCAGTACGTTATGTCTCAGTAATTATACCTTTATTTGTTTTCTTTTTAGTCTCTTAGCTATTCTTATTCTTCTTTTCAGTCTGAAATATTATTACTGTATTTTTTTTGGTTTGGTTTGTTGGATATAACTTTAAGCTCTTTATATCATGTGAAGTATCTATTTCTTCATTAACTATGGCGGATAAGTCTATTGTGGGGTTATCTTTGTGGATTTCTGTGGGCCTCTCTAGCACTTTGCTTCTTCCCATTCTCATGTGGTCCTCATCTATCATGGTCTTTTATTCCTTGTTCTCCCTCTCCACTCCTGATCAAGCTGGGATCTCCCGCTCTCCCAAGCTCTCCCTCCCTTGACCCTTGCCCTTCACTACCCCCACTCACGTCCATGTTGTTCATGTAGATCTCATCCATCTCTCTGTCATTGGGCCATCCCTGTGTCCTTTCTGGGGTCCCGCTTTCCAGGCAGCCTCCCTGGAGTTGTGAGCAGCAGTCCAGTCATCTTTGTCTAACATCTAGTATCCTCCTATGAGTGAGTACATACCATGTTTGTCTTTCTGAATCTGGGTTACCTCACTCAGGATGATTTTTTCTAGATCCATCCATTTGCCAGCAAACCTCATGATGTCATTGTTTTTCTCTGCTGAGTAGTATTCCATTGTGTATATGTACCACATTTTATTTAATCCATTCTTCAGTTGTAGGGCTTCTAGGTTGTTTCCAGGTTCTGGCTATTACAAACAATGCTGATATGAAATTACAAACAATGCTGATATGAACATAACTGAGCAAGTGCCCTTGTGGTATGATTGAGCATTCCTTGGGTATATACCCAAGAGTGGTATAGCTGGATCTTGGGGGAGATTGATTCCCAATTTTCTAAGAAAGCTCCATATTGATTTCCAAAGTGGTTATACAAGCTTGCATTCCCACCAGCAGTGGAGGAGAGTTCCCCTAGCTCCACATCCTCTCCAGCATAAGGTGTCTTCAGTGTTTTTGATCTTATCCATTCTGACAGGCGTAAGGTGGTATCTCAGAGTCGAAGACACAGACTGCTGGCAATAGTCAAGAGACAGCCCAAACTGACCTACTCTGGTGATAGGATGGCCAAACATCCTAATTGTCATGCTAGAAACCCCATCCAATGACTGAGGGAACCGGATACAGAGATCCGTGGCTGGGCCCCAGGTGGAGCTCCAGGAGTCCAATTGTTGCTGACACCAGGGTTGGATAGAACACAGGGACGAATGGCCAAATGGATGGGAGCGCATGAACTTTGAACCAATGGCTGGGGAGCCCCCAACTGGATTAGGCCCTCTGAATAGGTGGGACAGTTGATTGGCTTGGTCTGTTTGGGGGGCATCCAGGCAGTGGGACTGGGTCCTGTACTCGGTACATGAGTTGGCTGTTTAAACCTGGGGCTTGTGCAGGGACACTTGGCTCAGCCTGGGATGGGGGGACTGGACCTGCCTGGACTGAATCTACCAGGTTGAACTCAATCCTCAGGGGAGTCTTTGCCCTGGAGGAGATGGGAATGGGGGTGGGCTTGGGGGAAGGTGGGTGGGTGGTGGGGGAGGGGAGAGGAAAA
>CABHPP010095119.1:0-19344 GCA_902168425.1 Peromyscus attwateri
CCCCCCCCCCCCCCGAAATAGAGTTCCTTGGGGGCTACGGTGATGTTGAATGAGACAGACTGGTACAGAGGCAGGGTATATGAGCCAAAATTTCCTCCCAAGTTGTTTCTGGCAGGCGATTTGTCCCAGCAATGAGAAATGTGGCTAAGACAGGAAGGGGACAGGAGTGGGTAGAAAGTGTCTGGATTTGATCCGTGGCTATGCCTGTGTTAAAATGTCACACTGAAGCTCATCAGTAGGTACAACTGACACATTCCTCAAAAATAGCTTAAGATAAAGCAACTGTTGGAGTTAGTACTGTTCATGTCGTTCCAGGAGGAAAGGAGGATTCTAGGTTTTTCATCGATGGAGGAAAAAGTAATTTTTGACATTTTGGTGCTTAACTGTAGCCTTTAGCAGCTGAACCATTTCTCCAGGACTAAAGAAATTTGGGGGCAAACCGATCAGGTAGTACCTTTCTTAGTTCCTTCTTGTGACTGGAAGAATAAGCTAGCCCTAAGGTAGAGCAGCTTGTTAGTAGAAATCCTTTGAGAAGGGGGCATGCTCACTTAGGCTTCTTGTGGGCAGCCGGTGTGGATGACATCTCAATCCCAAGTCTCCACGTGGTTCAGACTCCTGACTTGACAGCCCCCCAAGTGAGTTACTCTGAGTCTATAAAGGGTGTGGTTTAGTGTGTTTGCTTGTAACCACACATCTTTGCTATCAAAAGTGTGGTCATAACTAGTGGTTGTGAAATCACCACAGGTTGAATGTGAAAACTTTTTTAGAGTTAGGGTGCCTTGGGAATTGGAAAACCTTCTACCCATCAAGACCAATAATAAGTGCACTGCTCCCTCAGAGGGCATGTGGCGTAGAAGCCTCCACCCCTAGTATAAATAGCCTGTCTGTCCAGACAGCTACCTGAGCTTCGGTTCCCACTCGAAATGTGGGGATAGTAATAGCCTAATGTGTATGTCTTAGTCACTTTTCTACTGCTGGGTTAAGACTCCATGACCAAGGCACCTCATGGAAGAAAACGTCTCTTGGTTTAGTTTCTGAGGGTTAGAATCTGTGACCATCATGACAGGGAGCATGGCAGCAGGCAGCAGACAGGCATGAAGCTAGAGCAGTGACTTGAGAGCTCACATCTTGATCCACAAGTAAGAGGCAGAGAGAAACTCTGGATGGCTCAAGCCCTTTGAAAACTCCAGTTCCACCCCTAGTGACACACCTCTTCCCACAATGCCACATCCTTCTGGTCCTTCCCAAACAGTTCCACCGACTGGGTACCAAGTATTCAAATATAGGAGTCTATGGGGGCCATTCTCATTCAAACCACCACAACTGGAGAGGATCAAATAGGCAACTCTAGGGATCACTGAAGCTGTTGGGAGGGTCTGAGACACTCTGCTGCCTTCCTTCCTGGTTAAGCTTTGGCAGAGGAACACTGTGTTTTCCCAGCACGGCAGAGTGTTTGGAGCCAGGCCCTGCTCTTGTAACCTCTAGAGAATCTCATTCATTTGGTGCTGACAAAAAGTTCTTAAGAGGTAATTCGGCGACTCAATGTATTTCCTGTACTACTGTTAGCAGCACACCCACAAGCCATCACACGCTGTTCGTATCTTGGTATGAAAAAGCTCTACCTAAAACTGGTTTCTAGTCTGTATTTTGTTAAATGTCAATTTAGAAAAAAATCTTAATCTTTGTGAGAGCCAGGAAGTTTTTCCAGGTCTCTTCTTGTTACTCTTAATAAGAATCTTCTTTCTAGTTTGGGGAGAATTATCCTGAATACATAAGGTTATTGCAGGTAGGAAAAAGAATTCAAGTTTTTCTTTCTCCTTTTTAATTAGAGCATTTGAAATGCTGTTCTGCTCAAATCATTCTGGCTTGTAAAATGCTAAAACTAATTTGAGTCAGCATGGACTTCACCTAGCTCAATCTCGTAAGAGTTTAGGGAGGTTTTAATTAAGCACCTGCTAGAAAGTAAATGAGTTATGATAATTTTTGATAATAGCTATCATTTTAAACAGATAATGCCAAACACTTGGAAGAAGAATTGAAGTATCTCCCACTTAATTACACATGTCTCCTTTGGACTCCCAGTAAGGTCACTGAATACAGGAGATGGAGGAAATTCAGAAACAGGGCCTAGAGCCCAGAAAGTTGGGTCAACATATCTCACCCATGTGCAGATCTGACATTCAACTCTTGAAGTGGCATCCACCTGGGCAACATGATAATTCAAATTACTGCAAAGTTGCATTTCACAAACAGAAGACTCCAACATAAACCTGGTTTGAAATTGATAATATGGTGCCAAACTACAATGATACTCTAAGCTGGAAGGTGAAGATACTCAAATCTTACCAGCTCTGAGGCCTCCTCTGCCCTTACCATTTGCTGTCTTCGCCTGAGGTCAGCCTACCCTGGAGTCGGAACTCAAGAACACAAGAGTCAGACTACAAAACACCCTAGGAGTCACAGTGAACCTTCCATGGTGTCAAGGAAGGGAACTGACCTTGTGTTCCTGGTTCCCAGGAGTGACACCCGCCCACCCCTACGCCCCTCAGGATGGCTTAAGGCAACCACAAGTCTTTGACTCTTGACTCACCTTGTGTAGATACCTTGTTGCACAGCCAGCCCTGCCTCTCTTCACTGAAGGCAGAACTTGGACAGTTCTGTGCTGGTGGGTATTTGACTTGGGCATTTTGAAGAGAATTCACTTTCAAACAGCAAAGGGAGAGATTATGTAGAGAATGGGTATGAGAAGAAAAGAATCCATGCTTCTTGGCCTCCAGGGTCTTTATCAGCAACTGTCTCAAAGTCAACCATGCCTCCTTATACACTACACAGCTTCCGGTAAAGTTCAATATTTGCTCCACGTGCAGGAAGACACTGCTTACCTGACATCACTGAATCTTTCCTTCCCACCTGCCTCACCCCAGAAGACCATGGGCATTCATGGCACATAATGTCCTCTCCTGCATTCAAATTACTATAACACTTTTAAGCAAAGGGACATTGACGTTCGCAGTACTGACGGGCTCTAGCCCAGCCGCCCACCAGATCCACTTCTTTTAATTGCCTACCACAGGTTCCATAACCATATACCCTGCTTGTCCCCACATCCTCCCAGGAGAGGTGTGCATGTGTTTGGGGTAATACTGGAAACAAGAACCTGTCCTATGGTCCTGAAAGGTGTTCTTGCTTGTAAGGGAGCAGTTCCCATGTGCCAAGTCCAGGCAGAGATCAGGGCTCCCTATCGACCAGCCAACCAACATGGATAAGGGCCTAGGCCTACAGACACTTGAACCCATCCTGCTCTGCTCTGCTGATGTCCTGGTATCCATTCTGAGGCCTGGCTAGGATTGCCAAGAGCTGCACTGTACCTCATTTTTTTTTTTTTTGGACAGGGTTTCCCTGTGTAGCTTTGGAGCCTTCCCTGGAGCTCACTCTGTAGCCCAGGCTGGCCTCGAACTCACAGAGATCCGCCTGCCTCTGCCTCCCGAGTGCTGGGATTAAAGGCGTGCGCCACCACCGCCTGGCTATACCTCATTCTTGAAGCTGACAAGAGTGCTAGCATGTGGGGGCCCGAACTGCTCCACACCTCAGAGGCAGCAGCCCTTCCTCCTATAACCTCTCCTTCCTCGCCTGCCCCCTTTGGCAGCTGCATTACGCCTCCATAGGTCTTCACAGGGGGTGATGTTCAAAATGTCCAACAGAGAGAAGCGCCAAGCAGTCGAAACAGTCATTAGCTTAGGTACAGAAAAGTATGGGCTGACTCCATCTCCTAGAACCAGGAAGGGCCCCTTTCTTGCTGGATCTTTGGGTGGTGACCCAGGGTCCTAGGTGGTGATAACTATGAGGATTCCGTCTACAGATCATGATGCACCGACAGACATTCACTGGGCTGCAGTTCAGCAAATGCACTTGGGTCTCACCAGAGCTACTGAGCTCTTCAGTCCGGCCGGGTGGCCTGAGGCTTTGATTCAGTTATCTACCATCACAAACACTAATGTGTTCTGGGGGTGCAAAAGATGTCACCTATTCAAAAAGATGTCTGTAGGTTTTAAATGTGGTGCTTGTTACCTTTTTGAGAAAGAGAGTGTGGCCAGGCCTATTGGAAAGACACATGGGGAGAAGGGAGAGAGAGAGGAGAAGGAGAGAGCAGAAGAGAGAGGAGGAGTCTGTGACCGACTTAAGGATTTCCCTGCACATGTGCATGTGGACTTATGGAGCTACGCCACGCATGCGCATATTGTGTGACCACGCAGTGCATGGATGACGTAAGATGTAAGGCCACTTACTTGGCTACTGAACTGCACATGTGCGGTCCTACAGCTGGAGAAGTGGCAGAATCTTAACAATGTCACCTCTGAACGGTGAGATCTACAGTGACAGGAACCAGTACTTCACAAGAACTAACGGAGCACTAATCAATGTTTACTTGGTCATTAGGTAACGTTATAAAACGTTTCTTCCAGACCGTAACATCCAGGAATGTTCTCCTGCACTGAGATGTTGGAGCAAGCGCAGCCCGTTGTGTGGCTCTGTGGGCTGCCCCACTGAGCACCCGGGCTCTTGAGTGGAGCTCTTCTCTTGCCTTCTGTCTCCCACCACTCAGACAAGGTACCAAAAAAGTGTCCAAGAATCCCATGCACATCTTGTAAACAAGCAGCAAAAATGAAGTACTCTCTATGGGCTCTTCCAAAACGGTCCCTTAGCTAGGGATCTGAAAGGATGAAGTTGTGTCTGGAAGCTTTTCTCACGCACCATCATTCTTGTTCTCTGTAGCATGGCAACCCTTCCTCTCCCTCAAACACTCAAGACAGTGTGTCTTGTCCAGAGCCGTGGGGCTGATCCCAGTGGATGGTGGAGGAGAGAGTAATCCTCTGTGAGGGAAAGAGGAAGAGGGATTACAAGAGATGCTATTGAACAGAGACACTCCATCTGCTGGGCTTCTGAAGGCTTCACAGAGATGAAGTGTTGGGGGAAACATGGAGAAAACAGTGTCAGTAGAGGAAGAAGAGGGAGATTCCAGAAGATGATGGAGCCAACGCCAACAGGTCTGAGAGTGCCGCCTCTATGCATAGGAGTTAAACAAGCTCAGACGTGACACGTTTTTCCTTGTGCGATAAAGCACTGTTATTGGCTGTAATTGAGATAACCCTTGGAAGAAGGTTTTGTGGATAAGGAGTGAGTGGGCATCCTAAGAAGCACTTTAGAGTGTGCGCTATTAACCTTCACCGAGCCAATGAACGCCTTCCACAGTTCGAAGTGTGATGTTGCTTCCTTTCGGTTTCCTAAGTAATACTGCTTCAGGACACTTGGAGAATCCCTTCGCTTTTATATACAATGCAGCTTATATTTAGCCACAAAGGGTCATCCATCCAGGCAGTGAGCTCCATTGCAGGTTGTGGGTCTTGTCCATTGAGGCGACCAACCAAGGTAGGCCCAAACCAAGCTGACAACTGTACCTTTGAAATAATTAATTGAAGAAATTTTGAAAAATACATCTAGTTGGCTCTGAAAGATTACCCACTATTTTACAGCAGGGGAAATGTGGGTTAGAGGGTGGAGTAACCGCTTGGTCCTCTGCCTCCCATGAATGAGAAGTCATATGTGTTTGGAATGGAGCCTGGTAATGATTCGGACAATCAGTTTGCATTTGTTCTTCAAGGACAGAACCCAGACAAACCCCCACTAGGCTGAGGGGGGGGAACTGGAGTGCTTTTCTGAGTGTCAAACCTTGCTCCAAACACTCGTTCTCCCCAGAGGAACTTGGTTGGAAGTTTTGTTGAAACAAAACTGAATTTAAAAAAAAAAAAAGTCAACTATTTAAAGATTTTATTGGATTATGTCAGAATCTAATTGGAACAACTCTACAACCCCTCCCCACCCCCACTGTATATGAAGTGTGAAAAAAAATTCAGTCTGTCTCTAGGTGACATGAGCCTCTGAGATGTGACCAGTGTTGTCTGTCTGGGTTATATCAGCATGTCTTAGGGCTTAGCAGCTGAGCACATGCCTGTCCAGGGCCTGAGGGTAGGAGGACTGAGTCCTGTACCAAGCAGTATGGCACCATCCCAGTGTGTGACTAGCCCCTTATCCTACCCTATCTTAATTAAACACAAAGTGAATGAGAAGGCATGGAACTCCTAGTCAGAGAGGCTCTTCAAAGAGCTGAGAAGGGAGCAAGTGACTCTGCTCATGGGGTGAGTTTGGACTCACTAGAGAATCAACGCATACAGGTGTGAGTACCTTTTACCACAGGGTCTCTGTGTATGAGGTAAGAGTCTCTTTTGGAGCAGCATGTTGCTGACACCTATTCCTTGGCTTTGGTGTTTTCAGAAGAGCAGGAGTGGGAAAATCCTATAAACATGAAGAGGCCCCCACTTGGATACTTCAGGGTGTGCCTGACTCTGAAGGAAATGAGCTAGACCCAGGGCAAGACATCTTGATTGGAGAAGAGCCTCTGGAAGCGCTTTGGCTTTCCTGATGCCCGTGTGAGAGACAGGCTAGAGCAGAGACCTGACCAAGGGAGGGATCGGTGCTGAGGCTGAAGGAGCTTGCAGGCCAGTGACCCTGGAGAATAATCAGAAAGAAAGCTTTTCAAAATACAGGAGCATATTTTGAGGTGTTTGCTTCATTTTGTTTGTTTCTTGTTTGTTTGTTTGTTTGTTTGTTTGTTTGTTTGTTTGTTGAGACAGGGTCTCACTATGTAGCTCTTGCTGGCCTAGAACTTTCTTTGTAGACTGGGCTGGCCTCAATCTCAGCGATCTGCCTGCCTCTGCTTCTGGAGTGCGGCAATTAAAGGTGTGGGCAACCACACCCAGAAGTTCTTGGTTCTGGCAAGCAGTGTCTTGCTCAAATATTCAGCTGCAATGACCTCTGGCCTTCTTAAGCAAGAGGCAACTGCTGCCCCCAAGTCGTATCCACACAGTCCAACAATTACCAGTTATCGTGTGGAAACGGTTCATTGCAAGAGAACAATGTAAGGAAACAGCTCATCTGTCAACTTTGACCCACCAGCTTCTCTCCAGATCCAAGCCCTCCAGGAGACCCACTGCTTAGAATTTCAAAGCATGTTGGGAGTGCAAATTCTCCACACACTTGCTGGATCACTGCCTTCAGTAGTAAGATGTACCCGAGTGTTACAGAATGCCCAGATGTCTACAGCCACCTTTTCTATGTGACGAGTAATACTCAGGCTGTGCATCCTCACACTTGGCTAAATTGGAATCCTGGTTGCCCCACGTACTTAACACGTACCCAACAGTGGCAGAAACCAAATTCTCCTCCTCTTCTCGGCATGCAACACAACCAGAACGCTCCCAGTTTCCTCGCAGTTTATTATGGCCATGTGATAAAGCTGTAACCAGTAGGGGGAAAGAATGCTGCCCATCCAGACTCACACCCAAGCGTCTCTGCCCTCTGCTCTTGGGCTTAGAAAATGCTGACCAAGGTGACTGATTCTAAAAGCAGGTCCCCTTCCTCCAACTGCTCTGTGAGTGACAGATCCTCCTCTGCAATTAGAGCTAAGATGAAGTTGGGGTCTGTCTGACGGACCATGTGCCAGCCATAAGGACCCAAGAAAATTAGTATTTGGAAATGGCAAGCCACTCAAGAAAATCTGAAGTGCAGGACACTGACAGCTCTGGGCAACTGAGTATGAGAAGACTGGCCAGCTCTGACAGTGGAAAAATACCCAGTGACCCTAGAGCTGGCTCCCTGGGAAGGCAGGTAGAGGCCTCCAGGGCTGGGGCTCTGCAAAGGTTTGGTGAGGCCCAGTGTGCAGACTGTTGTCAGGGTAACATGTTACTCAACAAAGATGGGGGGGGGGAACCACCATCTCTACAGACTGCTAGCACTGCCCTGTCTAAAAACTGAAACCCTTAGAGTGGGAAGCCAGTGGAGCAAGACTTGAAAAACACCTTTACTGATGTGGACGTCCGGGATTCACAGTAAGGAAACAGTACTCCAGGGTAAAAACCAAGTTAAGAATGAGTAGTATAGATTTGGGGTCTGGTTAATTTTGGTGTGTGATGTTTTCATTTATTTGCAATTTTTTTTGAAAATAAAGTTTATAAATTTAAAAAAGAATGTGTGTGTACCCTGCCTAAGCCTGATTGTCTCAGCTGGAGATGAGTTTAATGAAAAAAGGAACCTGAGGTAGGAAACAGGGGCAAAGGAGGAAGTACCCAAGAAGGCTAAGTCACCCCAGGAGCCTACTTAAGGCTCCACGTGGTTTTGGATTCTGGCATCCACCCTAAGTTAACTCTCGGGGCCCCAGCGGAATATGGATTTCGATGGTTGTAAAGGCTCTCAGACTGTTTCCCTGGAGTGCTATCCAGAAGTCAAGTTGGACCCTGGAAAAGAAAGCAAAGCCAAAAGGTCACCAGGTGAAGTGTCCTGCCGTGGACCTAGGATCCATGAAAGAGTCCACACTCGAGACTGTGTTACCACTGTAGCTCATGCCCCTCTATTTGGACTGGGAATTTATGTTACAAAAAATCTTTTCCTGCCGGGCGGTGGTGGCGCACGCCTTTAATCCCAGCACTCGGGAGGCAGAGGCAGGCGGATCTCTGTGAGTTCGAGGCCAGCCTGGGCTACCAAGTGAGTTCCAGGAAAGGCGCAAAGCTACACAGAGAAACCCTGTCTCGAAAAAAACCAAAAAAAAAAATCTTTTCCTGCTTAACCACTTATATGATTGGGCTGGGAGCGGAGAGTAAACAGTTTAATATGCCCTTATCCAGAAGAACTACCATGGACCTGATCAGGACCTGAATTTGCTGAATATTGTGCAAATGGCCTAAATTTTTTAGCTAAATGAAATAATAGGGGAAAACTCTGGGTTTTCTCCCTTGTCCTGGGGACAAAAGATAGGCATTCAGTGACCAAGTCGTAATTGAAGGTGGAATATGCTCCAATTTCTCAGCTTCCTGGGCACACAGCTGACTCCATCTCCAAGCTTTCTTGGCGCTTCAGATGGTCTTCTGACGCAGTTCCACCAATAAGCTGCAAGCAGAGCTAAGTCGGGTAAGGAAAGGTCTCGTGTGGGTGTGGGGAGTAGAGTTACGATATAACTAGAGTTATGATCAGCAGGTGCTGCATGGGAGCCTTGGCTTGTGTACTGTGTGGAGGCCGTCCACAGAGAACGCCCCTTCCTTGCTCCTGTGAACTCTCCCTTTCTACATGTTGTTCACAGGTGATGCCTGACCTTGGCAGGGAGCTGCCTCTGGCTGGAACTCTCGCCTTGTCTGCTCGTCGTCGGAGAACGTTATTGCTTTGTCCGCTGAAGGAGTCGTCTGAGGTAGAGCAGCAACAGAACCGCCTTTGGAGCCTTTGTACCGAGATGTCAGAACAGCTTCGCTACACAGGGCCCAGAGCAAACATGTCACTCAGCTGTTAACGCCCTCCTCCGTGCTCAGGAGAACTTGGCATTCCTTGTGTTCAATAGTTTACCAGGGAAGCTATAGAAAAATACAAGGTAGACATATTATACAAGAAAAATCCGTCTTCCCACATTCTGGAGCAGGAAGACCAAGATATAGGCAGGACTGTTTTCCTCCCCAAGGTCACACTTTTTGGCTCTCCCTTACAGCCTCCTATGGCATTTCCCTGGCACATCCTGCCATTAATCCTTCTCCACTGCCAGCATCTCCTCCCCTTCCCCATCTTCCTCCTCTCCCTGCTCCTTCCAGAAAGACACAAAGATACCAATCCGTTGGATCAGGGCCCACTGTAACATCTCATTTTACATCGATGAGCTCTGTAGAGATGCATGGTCACGTTCTGGGAGACAGGGGCTAGAATTCCCATGTCTCTTGTAGAAAGGACACAACTCAACCCTTAACAGTAGGACATTGAGTTCTTGAACTTGGGCCAGGGAAAATTGGTGAAGGAGGCAGAGCAAAGCTCTGTGGAGCACCGGCTTGCTCCAGCCCTCCATCTGTCCCTTCATGGACACTGCTCAGCACCCTGCCTAATGCTTAGTATGTTCTCCACCTCACACACATTTATAATCTCAGTTCTTGGGATCTGTGGGGCTAAGATTTAAGCTCAGGTGCATGAGTCAACCGTGGACCCACGATTGTGGCCTTAGGCAGCCAGTCCCTTCTAATGACACCTTTGATTTCTTTTCAGCTGGAACGTCTAGGAGACTGGGGGGGTGGGGTGTGTTGTTGTTGTTAGTTTGAAAATATTATCAACCCGTCAATAACTCTGTTGAGGAAAGTCCCAAGCTTGGACTTCAATCAATTTTTTGAGCCTGTCAGAATAACTAATAATCTAGAAATCATCTCACAGAAGCATCTTATTTATTGGAGCCCAAGTTTCTGTTAGTTTGAAGATTTACCTTTCCTCAATGTAAACGGGGTTGTAAATTTATACACCAGGTTTTCACATACAGCTATGTTCAAATTTTGAATCTATTCTGTGATATTTATATGAAATGGCATCGTAGATTTTTTGTTTTTGTTTTTGTTTTGGTTTGGTTTTTGGTTTTTGGTTTTTTTGGTTTTTTTGTTGTTTGTTTTTGTTTTGGTTTTGGTTTGGTTTGGTTTGGTTTAGTTTGGTTTAGTTTGGTTTTGGTTTTTCAAGACAGGGTTTCTCTGTGTAGTTTTGGTACCTGTCCTGGATCTCGCTCTGTGGACCAGGCTGGCCTCGAACTCACAGAGATCCGCCTGGTTCTGCATCCCTAGTGCTGGGACTAAAGGCATGCACCACTACCACCTGGCTAGCATCCTAGTTTTGATATTCAATTTTTAAACTCTTTAAGTCGAAACTGAGTGGGTAAATTTCTCTTTCTTGTGTAGCAATCTCAGTGACTTCGAAAAATCTCCTGAAAAGAAATGAGATATTTTCATTTGGAAAATCATTTAAACACACCCTCCCATAAAAAAAGAAAAAAGAAAAAAAAAAAGACATCCCTAGTCACATAGAAAATGTGGAAGGTGGTTTAGCACAAAGTAGCAAGAAAACCCAGAGGTTAGTGTGTCTGTTTGTCTGGACACTGTCATGTTGGGAGGCCCTGCTGGTCAGAGGTTGCAGTCTGCTGTGGCCTGGCAGCTCTCTCTGAGCTCGGGGCAACATGGAGGACTCTCTGCCCCCTCCTCCCCCTCCCCCTACACCCCAGCGGAGACTTCCTGCTCTCCACCTGACTATTTGGAGACTGTCTCTAGGCCCAGATGCCTGACTTGTGACCCTTGACACAGTTCCCTGCAAGAGTTTTCCTCCTGCTGCTCATATGGTGATCAGACATCACGTTAGGAGCTTTGCTCTAGGACTCTGCTGCCACATATGGAGCCTTATGATAGGAGCGTGCTGTTTAATGCAAATTAGGTGATGCCCCAGCCACTGTCCCCAGCCTTTATAACTCCCCTCACTCCGGAATAAAGTTGAACTATAATGCTGAAGCAGTCTCCACGAAGGCTATTTCCACCGTACCACAAGCCAAACAAGGCCCTGCTTGCCACTTCTGCCTTCGTGGCCCCATGGCCAACAGACCATGGGGAAAGAGGGGCCCCGCAATTGCTGCAGACTGTCAGGAGAAAGTGATGGCCAGAGGTGTCTCAACTCCCAGCCGTGCATCTCTTAACATCCAAGTTTCCACTCTGGTTCAGGTTAGAGCGGACCTGTCACTGATCTCAGGCCCCTTGTGGTCTTGGGAAATTGCCTGGACCTTCAGCCTGTACCCTGAACTCATATAGGGCAGGTAGGCAGCACACAGTTCTCCCAGACTTTTCAGATGGAAGCAGGAAGGTTCTCAACCAAAGATCATTGTTTGAAGACGCTGGGCTAGGACAGAGGGGTCTCTGTGGCTACCCAAGTGAAAGACCCAAACCATCTCTAGGCCAAAGAAAGGGGAGAAGGGAGTTGATTGACATCTCCCATCTCCCCTCTTAGTTTAGCTCTGCTTCCCAGGGCTCAGGACCAGCCAGCTTCACCCACATGGATACTGGAACTGTCAGCCTTAGTGACCCCACATCTCACCATGCTTGTGTGGTCACTCTGCTGGGTATGACCTGGGTCAGTGCCTGGCCATGGGACCATGGCACGAGAACAAGCAGCCACGTGTCCAGAGGACATGGAACAAGTAAAGCCGAGTTCTTTATCATCATGTTACCATCTAGGAGACGGTCTCTTAGGAGATGCAAGGTTATCGAGAGCCTTCAAGAAGCAGCCCAGGAAAGCAGGAGTTTTCTCAGAGGGTGGGTTAGGATGCAGCCCTAGTTACCAGTACCACAAGGCTGGCCAGGATGCTTCCCACTCACCTCTGCCTAACAGCATGGTGTGGCCTCACCTCGGGGGCCTGCAGGACTCCAAATATCATACCCAGTAATGTCCTGCCCAAGGACCTTCCCAATGACATCACGATTAGGCCTTAAAAAAGATCTCAAAGCTTAGTTTTGCTTCCTTAGAGCAGCAGCTCTCTTTCTGAGCTCCATGGAAAAGACAACAGAAGAGTCACATCGACGAAAAGAAGAGGAAACAGGAGCTATCTGCTTCCTCTAAGGCTGTGGGGTCCCTGAGTGCCCAGACCCTGTCTTCAACCCCTTGGATAGGACAGAGCTGGATCTGATGGGAGCCTGGTCCTCTGTCCCCCCTCAGTATCACTGGTTTATCCAGCACTTGCTGAGCTGACTCATCGCTATGATGCCAGAGATGTATAAAAATGTCATCTGAACAGAGGCCAGAGGCCAACCCTCATGCAGTACATGGACATATGGGTAGAGCCATGCCTCTCAGGAGGATACTGACGTCAAGCATGAGGATAATGTTGTCGGGTCTGTAAGGTTACACATTCCTTATCAATCCTAGAGGGCCAGTCCTGCTGTTTACAGTTGAGAAATATGAGACCCAGGAGGCTAAGGTCCCACAGGACTTAGTGACTAAATGCTGACCTAGGCCATTCCTGAGATGACACCAGCTGTCCAATAATACTCGTGCAACTGGAATCTCAGGGCACTGCTTGCCACTTTACCAAAAAAAAAAAAAAAATCATGAGAAGGTGTTGGGGAATATTATTTAAGGTGTTACTTTGGTTTATGTTGCATTTGTAACTCTATGAAACTGTGTTACTTTGCCTGTCTAAAATACCTGATGGCCTAATAAAGCTCTGAATGGTCAATAATGAGGCAGGAGGAAGGATAGGCGGGACTGACAGGCAGAAAGAATAGATAGAAGGACAAATCTGGGAGAAGAGATCGAGGAGCCAGAGAAGGAGGAGGACTCCAGAGTCCAGTCACCCAGCTACACAGTGAGCCACGGAGTAAGAGTAAGATTTACAGAAGTAAGGGAATGGGAAAAGCCCAGAGGCAAAAGGTAGACAGGATGAGTTAAGTTGAGGAAAGCTGGCTAGAAACAAGCCAAGCTAAGGCCAGGCATTTGTAATTAAGACTAAGCCTCCATGTGTGATTTATTTGGGAGCTAGGCAATGGGCCCCCAAAAAGAGCGAAAATAAAATCCCCAACAACAAGAAGGGACTTTATAAAGGATATGGGTTTATGTATAGTCCTGACTAGAACTAAGGAGAGAAAATTTCTCAGTTTCTCTCCACCTACAAATTAGAGAAGTACATTGCAATTTATAGAGGAAGAAAACCAGAAACCAGAAAATACACATACGTAGTTTTGGCTGTTAGATAAGTTATCAGAGTTGTGGGATGGTGTGGGTTTACTGGGAGAGCATCTACCTCTGGGAGCTCCTTTGGCTTCAGCCCATCTCCCCTTAGCATGGAATTTTCTGGAGATAGTTTGTTTCGATTAGGACTCTTGCACCTGGGTGGTGAATCCTTGCACCTCCTTTGAGACAACCACCAAGCCTAACAAGCCACTGGAACTAGAAACTCAGCTCTTGCATATGGAGGATTTATACAGAGAGAGAGAAAGCAGAGGCTCACAAAGAACATTTGCTACTGTACGTGACTAAAAGCTGAGGAAAAACACTCTTCTAGGCAGACTACACACCGTATTAAAACAGTGTGTTACTTTTTGAGATACAAAAAAAAAAAAATGGATCATTTTTTTTAATGGTATTTCTGCCACTAGCCATTAGGGGGAAAAAAAATGTGTTCTTAGCCCAAGGTAAAAGGTACACTTTGTTACAGGAAATATATCAGCAGGATGCTTATTTCTCACCAGGCTAACAGAACAGGCCAAGGAGTCCTGAAACCTTTGGAAATGGGATTAACATTTGGCACCATGTGAAGCAAGTCCAGATATATTTGCTGTTGTGAAATCAAGATCTTGTCTAAAGCTGCCTGAGCCCCACTCCACCGTTACTTATACACCTGGACCTAGATATGCCTTGCTGACTATAAAATCCACTCAGAGTATCAAGCTCAAGGTCATGTAGCACGTTCACAGAACCTTGCAACTAGTGCCACAGTGAATAATGGACCTTTTCTGTTGTCCAGAAGAAGTTCCATGCAGCTTAGGCATCACCAGCCATCCAAACCCATCCCCTCAGCTCTCTCCACCCTTTTCTAATGTCTTTCTCTATAGATTTATCTTCTCTGGACACTTCATGTAACTAGGGTCAGATATACTTGTATAGTAGTATTTTATTTGTGCTGAAATGTGATTTTATTTGTATGTTAATAAATAAAGTTGCCTAGGGGTCAGAGCTATTAACAAGCCATAGGGAAAGCCAGGGCGGTGGTGGTGCACGCCTTTAATCCCAGCACTTGGTAAGCAGAACTAGGTAGATCTCTGTGTGTTCAAGGATACAGCCAGCATTGGAGACACACGCCCTTAATCTCAATACCAACCATAGAAGACTTGGGAGGTCTGTACAGAGAGGCCGTGACGAGACAGCCACGTAGTTGGGTTTACAACCAATGAGAAGGAAGAACCAGAACTCTTTATAAGTCAAACGCACAGGAAGTAGCTCCCTTTTCAGAGAGGTCTCTGGGCGAGAGAGGCTAGCTGGCGGAAAGTGGGTAAGGCTCCTAGCTCTGACCTCTTGGGCTTTCACCTTTACATTGGCTCTGTGTTTCTTATTTAATAAGGTGGTCGGTTACATCTACATACTTGACTTGGCATATCTAGTTCCTGTCATTCAGGAGAAGGTTTCACGGTATTTTTTCATGTTGTAAGTAAATCAGTGCTCTCTTATGACTACATAACCTTTTGCTGTATGAACATAATATGTTTTCATTGTCCTTCTTTGGGGAATAAGCATCCTGGTTACTTTTTTAAAATTTAGTAAGCATGCAGCTATGAACATTTATGTCTATGCCTCTGTGTGGTCTGCTATTACACTTCTAGAATCTCTACCAAGGAGTATTGGATCACACAGCAACTCTGTGCTTACTTCCTGGATGTAGCTAGATTGTTCCAGAACTCTCTCATCATTAATATTTATCATTTTTACCTGTTCTTCGTCTCAGAAGTTCAGTTTCTCCACACTCCTGCCAGCACTTAATAGTCTCTCTTTTGCTTCCTCCCCCCCCCCCCTGCCCCACCCCCCCCCCCCCGAGCTGAGGACCGAACCCAGGGCCTTGTGCTTGCTAGGCAAGTGCTCTACCACTGAGCTAAATCCCCAACCCCATATTCTCTCTTTTGCATTGCAGCTACTCGGTACTTGAAGCAGAATCTCACTGTGGTTTTGACCATACGTCTTCACATTGAATGTGCTGTGACCGTTTACAGGACTTTATTGCCATGCACAGTTTTTCCCATTCTGTGGGTTGTTTTCTTAGCTTGGTAATGGTACTATTTGCAACAAAAGTCTAAATATTAATTAGTTTGGTGTATCTATTTTTGTTGTAATTGTTACTTCATATAATCTTATCTTTTTGAAAGATGATGAAGTTCAAAAGCCAGGCAGGTGTATCTTGATAAAGTTTGTGATATCAATGTTGTCATTGAGTGTTTCTGATTCTCTTCATTCCCATAGCTTCAGGACATGATCTAGAGCAGTGGTTCTCAACTTTCCTAATGCTGCGACCCTTTAATTCAGTTCTTCATGCTGTGGTAACCCCCCAACCATAAAATTATTTCATTGCTACTTCATGACTAATTTTGCTATTATTATGAATCGTAATATAAATATCTGATATGCAGGATATCTGATATGCAACCCCTCTGAAAGGGTTATTTAACCCTCAGAGGGATCATGACCCCCAGGCTGAGAACCACTGATATGGCTCCTTTGCTTAGTTCAATAGGCTGTCTTCACCCACTCCTCTGCTTGCACCCCAGTTTAAGCTGCACCCTGCAACCACTTGTTTTCAGTGTGAGGCACGCCCTTCTCCCCGTGTGAGAGAACCAGGTGCACACTCTCTGTCCTTGTTTGCCTGGGTGTCATAAGTGGATGATACCACAGGTGGCTGTGCTGGGGGTGAGATTCCTCTGGATGCTGGGCCTCCCAGCCCTCCGCCTGTGAATGCTTGTTCGTCACAGCGATCCCCGGGCTTTTCTCCTTTGCTTTTCTGCATTCCGACTGTATCCTCTGGCTCTCATTGTGGTTGGGTTTACTGAGCTTTTTTGTATCGTGGATTAATGCTTTCCACCACACTTGGGAAACTTTACCCTTTAAAAAATATCATCTTCCCCTTTTCTCTCCTCTCTCTTTGGGTCACCCCATTACACCGGGGTCAACAGTTGTGTCTTGACTGTGTCCCACATTTCTTTGGCTATGTGCAGTTCTCTGGATTTCAACTTATGAAATCTCTTTCATTCTACTCTCAGTTTCCGGTTCCTCCTCCAGTGTAAAGATGCTGTGGGCCGACCCAGTGACATTCCGGCTTAGTCACTGTGATATTCAACGCCAAGATTTCCACATGGTCTTTAATAGTCCCTTTCTCTTATTGCTCCTCTCTAGTTGACAAGATGCTGTCAATAGGATCTTTAGTTCCTTAGACACAGCCTGTTTGTGTCATTGAACGTGGTCTTCCATTTCCCCCAGTCCATCACCACCCACCTAAAAGTTGGCAGCTCTGCCTCTCTGCCTTCAAATATTCCCAGACTGATTTCCTTATGGATGCAAGTTCAGGGAACTAAATTCTTTGGATCTGTCATGGATCCAAAGGTCCATCTTCCAGAGACAGGAGCTTTGAGGTTGCTTCAGGGAATATAGTCTGTGACAGAAGGATGCTGTTTTAATACTGGCTGTTTAGCATGAGGGCACCATTGGCAATCCTTTGCTGTGGTAATCCAAGTCATCTGAGCCACAGCCTCAAGAGGAAGCTCTATCAGTACCTGCTCTGTGACAGGCCTGGAAGAACCTAGCAGCTGAACATTTAAAAGAAAACCAAGCAGGTCGGGAAAGCTAGAACAACTGTACACAGGGATGCATTTTTGTCCTTTCTGGACACAGCTATGGCACCCAGGAAACTTCTTGGCTTAGAAAGTTCCTCAGCACTCTAAGTATTTCCTGTTTCCTACAGATTCCCCTTTGTGACACACTCAAGTGGTCCAGCCAAGTGTGGCCCTGTGACACTATAGTTACAGTACATGGGACAGGAGAGGTGAAAACCCATAAACCATGTGGAAACAGCTGTCCCCCATGCAAAGTCCATGTCACTTTCAAGTCTCACTTTTCTAATCTGTAAAATCGGAGGACTGGGCTGGAGAACTGGGGAGTTTTCGGCTGGGATGATGGAATCCATCCCTAATTTTCTTCCTCCATTTGAGTCTTTGCACACGTGGATGCTCTCGTGGTTTCTATAGTCCTCACCCCTGGCTTCCCTTCCTCCCTCCCCACTTGAACTCTATCCTTGAACTCTTTCCAGCTCTAGGTCATTTCTCTGTAGAGCTGTCCAAATTAGTAGCAAGAATGTTTCCACTGTACCCGTCTTGATTATTTGCCCAGCTCCACATCCAACAGCTGCGCTGTAAGAGAACTCTTGGAGTAACACAAGGGATTGGTTATATATAGTTAATGCCTCCTCCTCTACCCCAAGTCCATCCTGCCAAACAAATAGGAAAACTAAACATTAGAAAGCTGTGTGCCAGGTCAACACGTGGATACAGTGAAACCATGGGAATCAGTATGACTTGTCAGGTTACCAAATTTTCTTAATTTTTACCTTGAGTTTAATATTTGATATAATCTGAGTCAGTTGCCCACATAGAAAGATTACCAGAAAAACAATGGAACTTATCTCATTGAATCCTTTTACACACTTCTGGGTATGTAATGAAACCAAGTCCCACATTAGGAATGAATATGAGTCTTCCTCAGCAATCTCTAACAACAGTCAAGGGTGGAGAGATGGTTTAGTGGTTAGGAGCATTTGTTGCTGTTCCAGAGGACTCAACTTCAGTTCTCAGCGTACACATTAGGCAGCTCACATCCATCTACAATTCCAGTTCCAGGGCATCCAAGGCCTCTGGCCTCCTCAGACACCTGGATTCATGTGCACATACCCACATCAAACATACACACCTATGAAAACAACACAATAAAGTAATGAATGTATTTTTAAAAACAAAATAATAGTCAAGTCCTCCAAAATATCGACAATTAATGAAGATAATATACTTATCTTTTCTAATGCATAAGGCTACAGCACTTTCCTTAAAGACTGCCTGAAAACAGGGGCTGGGAATATGTAACGAGATATAATAGCCAAAGCTGAAATGCAGTTCTTTCTGTTAAACACGGGTGCCAGTTAGTGCCTTCTCTGCCATTCCATTGAATCCTCACCAAGCGATTGGCCAAGTGTGCTATCCCTGACTGAGTCCAGGATGCTTGCACAGCCTTTCCAGAACAGGCCTTTGGAACTGGTAGCTGATCCTCCTTGCATGGCTTGGCAGGTGGGGCCAGTGAGAAAACCTTAGGAAAGTCTGCCACCCATGCTACCCATCTATCTGAAGATTAGAGAGTGCTGAGTCAAAAGAATGATCACAACTGGCCAGATGTGTCTGATGAGGGGGTCCTGAGAACAAGGTGGAGGGGAAGAGGGATGGAGGTGCACTGTATGATTTGTGTGGTGTTGAGCTCAGCTGCACTGATCCAAACTCAGGTTTATCTTCCTCCAGTTCCACTGTGTGATTAGTAACATTTAAGTAATAATTCTGAAACCCAAGACTCTGATGCAGTTGCCTTGTAAGGCAAAGCAGAGCTAAGATTTCAGCCACCCCGAATTCATGGCTGTTACCCACTCTGGGCACAGCTTCAGGCCTCCTATGAGTCCTCCCTTTAAGGATCATGCTTGGCTAGGTGGGCTGGTTATGGTCTGACTTTTACCTATAATAAAGAACCATCATTGTAGATGAATTGACCTCAGGTCTACCATGGTTTCGATCCCAGAGTTGAGCCTGAGCAAAAATGAGTGTATGACTCTCAACTGGCAATTTTTCTCTATGTACTAATTAATCTTCTGTGAAACACAGGATGACAGATCAGGGTTTC
>CABHPP010095119.1:19444-48913 GCA_902168425.1 Peromyscus attwateri
TTTTTTTTTTTTTTTTTTTTTTTTTTTTTTTTTTTTTGGTTTTTTTTTTTTTGGTTTTTTGAGACAGGGTTTCTCTCTGTGTAGTTTTGGTACCTGTCCTGGATCTCACTCTGTAGACCAGGCTGGCCTCGAACTCACAGAGATCCTAAGGCGTGTGCCACCACTGCCCGGCTTCAGATCAGGGTTTTCGTCCACACTGAACTGATCTTTGGAAGGGACACAGACAAACCCACCTACTGTCAGTTTTGACATTGTCCCCCTGATAATTTGACAAACCTAATAAAATGACGAGTGTAGACATATGCAAAAGCATGCATGGCCAGCATGGAGAGAATGTCAAAGTGTAAACGTCAACCCAGATTTGGAACTGAGAAATACCTGTGTAACCATGGATCTGCCCCCACCCCCTCACCCCCAGTGTTGACTCAGTGAGAACGGGCTTGGCATTCTCTTTTCTTCTGAAAGGACTGGTCCCATGCTCCCCAGGGTTGCTCCCATGCTCCATCCCCCAGGAGGGTTGCAAGCTGTTCACAGGAGCCCTGGTGTGCTAGCAGGACAGAGGGCAGATGACATACATGCATTAGATTGTTCTGTGGCTCTTCAAGAGCATAAAGCCTGTCATTTCCAGCTGACTCAGGTGCCAAAACAAACCACTCTTCTGATATTGACGGAACTGTCTTGGAGGGTCATGGTCATCGTCAGTTGCTTTGCAACATGCCAGCCCTTCTGGAGACTCTGTATTTGGGAGACTGTTCACAATGTTCACTTTGCTCACTTGAGAGGTGCACCTCCCACAACTACTTCCTTCACTATCTAGGATCTACAGGTGACTGAGTCAAGCTAACACTGGAAATACACCCATGATCCATGGACTGGCTGAAACCCTGCACCCAGGAAAAAGCGTTGAAGCTGAAGCCTCCATCGTCGGTGAAGGCTCCTGTAAGACAACGGCCTCTCTGCTCCTGGTCTCCTTTGAGTCAGAGTGACCATGCAAGGGACCTGAATTTTTGTGAGCCATGGGAAAGATGAAATTATTAATCCCCTCATACAAGATCCTTAGTATACTGTGTTCATCATCAGTATGAAACAAATCCTTGACTGAGTCTGTAATTCCCTGCCAAAGAACATTGAGTGGGTGGATCTGGCCCCAGGAAAAATAAAATAGTAGAAGCGTCTTCACAATTAACACTGTTTGCAGTGTTGGACCTGATAAGCACTTGCCAAAAGAGCAAAACCAGGTGTGGTGGTACACTCCCAGTTCTCTGGGCTGAGGGAGAGGGGCCTTGAGCTTGTAACTGGTTGGAGATACACAGCAAGATCAAGGCCTTTGTTATCCATCTCACACCCCTGGCCAGAAAGCAAAAGCAAAAGAGAATCAAAAGGCCAACTCAGTATGCCTTTTAAAGTTGATCCACCATTGGTGGCCCCTGTAGACACTGAAACTGAGAAATAAGGAAGGCACAGAGAGATCAGGATGTAGGGAGACTTTCCAGCTCTTTCGAGCAGATGTGTTGTTTTCTTTTGTTCATCAGTTCTAACTATAACTTTAAAACATAAATAACTTTGCATGCCTTTCCCCTTTAAATACATGTACTAGATTGTGTCTCAGGGATATTAATATCCTAATTTTAAAACATTTATTTCTGTTTACACATATGAAACTCAACTTGTCATGCATTTTATAACTTAAATTTCCCCACATAAGAAGACCAACATATTTAACACCTACCTTATTTTATTACTATGCCTCGTGAAAAATGTTCTTTCATTTTGGGATTATTTGGAACTTCAAACACACTTTGCATATATAATGAGGTTCCTTATTCATTTTCTAAACAATGCCTTAACTGTGTCTCAGTTAACATACTTAGCTGATTTCAGATTTCATTCAATTGCCATCTTACTTTAAACAAAAGCTGGAAATCAAGTGAAAATAAATCGTCTCACTTAGGTAAGTGAACACTAAAACACAGCACTTTGCAAAGATTTCTTTCATTCATGGAAGCAGGGCTGAGTAACTGGGCAAGGCCTGTGGGGTGATGCTGGCTATCTTGTCTAACAGTTGGTTCAAATCCAAGTCCCTTTTACCTGTGGAGCTCCCCCTGCCTTCCCGAGAGCTGGGGTTGAAACCCATTTGTAGCTGAAGTTTTCCTGTGTCCCGGCCTGCAGGCAGTCGGGACAAATCTCTCCCACTCGCGTCCCCCAAGGAAACACACAGAGACTTCTATTACTTATAAACTGTATGGCCATGGCAGGCTTCTTGCTAACTGTTCTTATATCTTAAGTTAACCCATTTCTATAAATCTATACCTTGCCACGTGGCTCGTGGTTTACTGGTATCTACATCATGCTTCTCCATGTGGCGGCTGGCAGCGTCTCCTCACTCAGCCTTCTTTCCCCCAGCATTCTCCTCTCTCTTGTCCCGCCTACACTTCCTGCCTGGCTACTGGCCAATCAGCATTTTATTTATCAATTAATCATAGCAACACATATTCACAGCATACAGGACATCCCACAGCACCTGTTGTGTTTCTGGCTTTATTCTGCGTGTCATGAGCAGAAAGTGTATACCTCCTATGGACTGAGAAGGCTAAACCTAGCTCATCCTTCTGTCCCAGGCTTCCTCTCTCTCCTGATTGAAACAAACTAAGTTACAGAGAGAGGGGGAACCGGGCAGTGGTGGCGCACGCCTTTAATCCCAGCACTCGGGAGGCAGAGGCAGGGGCAGGTGGATCTCTGTGAGTTCGAGGCCAGCCTGGTCTACAGAGAGAGATCGAGGACAGGCTCCAAAGCTACACAGAGAAACCCTGTCTCGAAAAACCAAAGGGGAGAGAGAGAGAGAGAGAGAGAGAGAGAGAGAGAGAGAGAGACGGAGAGAGACAGAGAGAGACAGAGAGACAGAGAGACAGAGAGAGGAGGGGAATTTCTAAGAGGGAATGAGCTTCTACTTTAGAAAACTGGTTTATTTTGAACATCTCTTGGTATTAGCCATTGAAACAGATTGGGAGAGTTTCATTCACACAACGTAATATCTTCATGACCCTCAGAGAAAGCCCAGTTCCACTGCACTGAGAGGCCTGGAGTAGCCCACAGCTTGGCAGAGCCTTTCTCCAGCATCCACCAACACATGGGCACTGTCCTGGTTTGATACTCAGCCCTTGGGAGTTCTGCAGCCTCACCAACAGCACCTCATCCAAGGAAGCCTCTCTCTTCCTCCTAAGGGCAGTTTCTGTCTCCACATTTGCACAGATGGACAGGGAGGATAACATGGACTTAGTAAGCTGAGCTTCATGGATGCCGGGCAGCAGGAAATGCTTGGAACTGAGCTAGGCTTCTCCATCAGTGTGCTCGGCTCAGCACCAGCCTCTGTGTCTGTTCCTCATGCCTCACCCTCTACCCCTTCTGAGCCATTGCTCCTATCCCCGAATCCTCTCCTCCCTTCTGTCCTTCTATATCAGGGCCACCTTCAGTTTACAGTCCCGCTTTCTTTCCGTACCCCATCTCACCTCACTACCTGGGCTGTGCGACATCTGTTCCTGCATGAACCTGAGAACCAGTGGTCTCTGAGGCTCTACCTCCACCTCTCACTCTCCCACTTCTTTCTCTTGAAAGAGGTGTCTTATCCAGTGGCCCCCTCATGACGTCCCTGCAACAGCATCCTGGTTTCTTTCCTTGTGAGGCAACTCCCTGAATCAGTCACCTTCACTCTGCCCTATGTTGGCACGCCGTGCCTCACGCTTCCTCTCCCACATTCTGCCCTGTCCAAGCGATACCCGACTTTTACAGTCACATCCCTGGAATGCACTCAGAACTAATCTTGCCTGCCTCCCGGTGACCTTGGGCCTTCTCTGAGCACAGCTTCAAGGACATTGGACTTAGTGTCTTTCCTCCTGTCTCTGTTGCGAACATCTCTCATCTTACCCATCCTGACAGACACTGGCGTTCCTCGGGACTGTGCACTTATTCCTCCAAGAAAGAAACAGCATGACTTCATTAAAGAAGGAAAAATATGTCTTAAGTGCTTAATATGGGGAATTGAGAACTGCTTTTCCCTGTGATAGTGGAACATGCTGGCCGGATGCCAGTAACGGACAGCCAGGGAAACACCAGCCCATGGCGGTAGTGAGCATGGCTCAGTGTGACCCATGTGTGAGCTTTTGCCATTCTGGCCTCTTTGGTCTATGCCTGGAGGCCCTTAATGAAGTTCTTTCAACACTAAGACTGAAGAGTGCCATTCATCATCTACTTCACCATGGAACATCCTCCTAACTTAAAATCCATATCCTCCCTGACCACCTGATTGTCCCCCCCAGGACTGTGCCACAAACCTCTCAAATCTGTTCATTTAACATTCCTGGTCATGTTGGATAATCCCTCTAGATTTGCCCCCGTGAATCTCTCTTCCCTGGGCAAAGCAGAAGACCCACTACATCATCTTCCTCCACAAGTTAGAGCTTTCCCATGGCCCAGCAAGACTACTCGTAGGAAAATACAAACTGAAAGTCTATGTGTACAAATGAATCTGCACACTACGGAAGCCGGGCAGCGATACGGAAGAGCCACCACATCAAGCACACGCTCCATAGAAACATCTGAAAAACAAGCAAAACCCGTCAGAGCTAATTTTATCAGAAGGCCTGCATCGGCAAGGACTTGTAGCACCCAAAGAAAGGCGTAGGAAGGTGTGAAACCTCTGGGTTTTTACTTACGGAACTCACAGAGACGGAAAAAAGAGCAGGAGTGCCAGAGCCTAGGAGAGAAGAGTGGGGAGTCTGTGCCCCGGGAAGTGAGACAGTCCTGGCAGTGATGGTGACAGATGATGGCGACAATTGCAAGGCTACGTGACTGCCTGCAATGCCACACGCTTGCATGTCAACAGGCTTCGGCAGTCTGAGGATATACAGGAAGACAGCTCAGTTCCTTCCACGGCTCTCAGAACAGCCTTTGGGCAACAAGCGTGTGGGGTTTTTTTCCCTACATATCAAGCAGGTAAGCAGTTCTTGGCAAAGGCCAGCTGGGCGCCTCCAAGTCGATTCTAGTTTGATTCTTCCAGGAGGCAAAGTCGGACACCACAGAGCAGGGTGTGGGCCTCCAGACAGCCTCTGCTTCAAGGCCGATTGCAAACCAGGCCAGGCCTCCAGAACTTCTGACTTACCAGCTGTCAAGGTTCCCATGGCCCTTCTTCAGATCACATTAATTTGCTAGACCTGCTCATAGAATCAAGGAAACATGCTTTCTTGTTTATTATGAAGAGTACTTTAAACAATACAAATAAAACAGCTGAGGAGACATGCAGGTATCCTTCTAGAAGGGTCCTTAGCATAGGTGTTTCTATCCCCCAGGGTATCATAGCCCTCCTGGTGCATGAGCAAGTTCTTGCTCACCTCCTGAGATCCTCCCTGTATTCAATGTCCAGATCTTCATAAACACTCCATTGAGGTCACGACTCTTCATGGACAGATGTGTAAAAAGGTTATTGTGCAAAAGGGTGTGGCTTTAAACCAACTGAGTGGAAAGACCCAGAAAGTCCTGTCTGTTCAGATTCTTGACCTCTGCTCAGCATTTCTTCCTGCTAAGTCTGAGGCAGGAGCCTATGAAATGGGGTCTTGTGATATGCTATCACTCCAAGTAGGTCAGAGAATTTCTTTACGGCTAGTCCCAAGACAGAAGGCAGGATCAAATGGAGTGTGAAACTATACCCTGCCCTCAAAAGAGAGCAGAACTGGTGCAGAGATGCTGAGGGAGAGTCTGAGCTTTCTGGGGCCGCAACACTCCAAGCGTTATCACAAAACACTTTCACCTCATCACTTAAGGCTGCCAGGGGTGCTCCAGAGAGCGAGGACAAAGGGCAAACACTTTAACCAAGGCGCACTGGCTGTTCCGGTCATTTAGCAAATAACCAGAGCTGTAGAGGTTAGGACATGGACAAAACACAACGTGTGTGTGTGTGTGTGTGTGTGTGTGTGTGTGTGTGTGTGTGTGTGTTCACGTGTGCATTCTACAATTGGCCAATTGCATGTTATCTATATTGTTGTAGCCTAATGGTTTGTGTCTTTTCCCAAAATTTCTTATGTTGACCTCTTACCCTCAACTAAGGCTAAGAGGCTGGGTTCTTTGGGGTGATTTGGAAGTAAGGGGGTTACAACCTTATGATTAGATTACTGCTTTTATAAAGGAGACCCTCCCCCATGTGAGAAAACATTAATAATTAGATCACACTAGACATGGAACTTGGTCCCTTGATAGTGCACTTCCATATCCAGGACTGTGAAAAGTAAAATGTCTATAGCTCACAAGTCTATAGTATTTTATTATAGCAGCCCTGAATGGACATAGGAATGTATTTCATCACAGTAAAAATAATTAAAGATTAGGAAAATAAGGATAGAGATAAAGGTATGACATGATAAACCACCCAAGCAATAGCTACAGCCCCTGTATTCACTTCAGATGGAAGTTCAGATGCTCCTGGTGGATAATCACAGATGTTCCCAAGATCCCATCCAGGACCTTAAAATCCTGGGCTTGTCCTGTCCCTTGGTCAACACCAGTGACTTGCCTGTGTGGCCTTCATCTTCACCATTGGTTCGAGGCCAACAAGTACTTTGCCCGCTGTGGCTGCAAGGACACCGTAGCGGCTCTGAACACTTCTACTAGCTGGGGCTTCACTCTGCTGAGCATGAGACCCTATGATAGACAGAGTTTTGACCCAGCTACCCAGGGCTCCCGTCAAAGGTCAGACATGAGCTGTAGGAGTTGAAGGACAGCCTGCCTACCTCATGACCCACTACAGACATCACTGGGAAGAAGAAAGCCCCCATCTTCCAACCTCTGTTCTGCTCTGTTGTCTCATTCCATAGCATTATAGTCAGAATAGGATATTCTACAATAGCGACTTCTAATACCCTCATAGCATCCCATTGTTAAAAAAAAAAAAATACATTTCCTGGAATGACATTTGCACAGAAAATCTGACATCCCGCACCAGCATTTCTCATTTGTGTCTGACACAGTTGTCCTGGTGGCAGGCCACACTTAAGGACAGGGGAGCAGAGTAGAGTATGGGTGATGTTATCTTGTCCCAGCTAGGTCCTTCTTTGATCTGAGTTTACATTACAAAACAAAATCACATACAACAATCATCTCTCAGCCTGAAAAATAGAAAACAAACAAGTAAAACGTTTAGACTCATCAAAATTCATGAATGTGACCAGACTAGTGCCCTGTTTTCTCAAAACTCACTTTTGGACACTTGATATCCCCATATCAGATGAATTTCCTGAGTATTCCTAAGCCAACACAAGATATCTAAACATTGCTTATAAAAGTTTTAAAAGGTCATTTTAGTCTGGCAGAGTGACACACACTTGTGACCAGCCCTTGAAAGGCTGAGGGAGAAATACACTAATTCTAGGCCAGCTGGTACATGATAAGACCCTCCTTCTCAAAATACAGTTTTTTAAAAATCTTGATAATTTTGCAATTAAGTAACCTTCAATCTTCACAAATAAGAAATTCAAACACAGAGCACCTCCAATTCAAGAGAGGTATTATCAGTGGCTTCTCAGCATAGAATGCTCTGAAGAGGGGCCGTGCACTACACAGAGCCTAAACTGTTGGGTACAGCAATGCTGTGGTAAGGTTAATTTGCATGGTAATTCCCTTTTGAAAATCAACTTGAAGACTGAAGAAGAAAAATCGGCTTTCACCACAGCTGGCCAACTCCAGCCTGCGTGTTTTCAGACTGCCAATCTAGAAATCTGATTGCAAATACTTAATTACAGGGCCCTTTATTTTAGGAAGTAAAAGCTAGGCTTAACCTTTCTTTTACAGGAAAAAGGGAGATAAATTTGACACTTTGAAAGTTGGATGATTCATACAGAATAATTTTACTTTGTTTTAAGGGTGCGACTGTGCTCAGGGCAGGCTTCACACCCAGGAGTGTTTGGGTAACATAAATCGGATTCCATGGTTTGGAGAGAGAAATGACAGAAAGACGGAGTTGGGTGGGTGGGGAGGTGGGAGGGGATGGAGAATCTGGAAGGAGATTATGATAAAAGTATATTAATTTCACAAACAATAAAATATTATTTTTTTAAGAAAGGGATTAAGAGCTGGACAGCTAACTCAGAGTCTGAGAGCATGAGTTGTTCTTGTAGAGGTCCTGAGTTCGGTTCCTAGCACTCTCATTAGATGGCTTACAACCCACCTCTAACTCCAGCTCCAGGGGATCTGACACTTCCTGCCTCTGTGGCCACGTCCACTCATGTGCACATACCCACGCATAGATACACATAATTGAAAAAAATAATGAAAATAAATCTTTTCTCAAAAAGGATTAATTATCACCCTAGCTACGTGTTACAGTAAATGTTCAGCAACAATGTTAACTACAGGAAAGGTGGAGAACTGTCGAGGATCCAAGTTCTTTGCTCACAGGCCCTGGAGCGCACCTTCTTTTTTACTTATCCATTTAAAACAATTGCTGTAATCCTTGATAATATGCTTAATTGGGTTCTAATAAAAAATTAATTATTTTTAAATACTTCAAAGAGAGAGAGAGAGAAGAAAGAAAGTAAGTTACCCTCTACACAACCAATAAAATATCTTCCACATTTAGGTTTGTACCAACACTGTTTGCTTAGCAAGTTGAATGAACCTAACATTTTACTAAGTTTAAAAATAACTAGAGAGGGATGGGATACAAATGAGTGACAGTGCACTTGTCCATCACATTCCCACTCTGGATTTGTGTCCCAACACATACACACAAAGAGTTTTGCCTTCTTGACAGTTCTAGTAAACTAGCAGAATGAACAGTGAACCACAGGAAAGTATATGAAAACTACAGACAGGTAGACATGAAGAATCAACTACAGACAGGTAGACATGAAGAATCAACTACAGACAGGTAGACATGAAGAATCAGCTACAGACAGGTAGACATGAAGAATCAGCTACAGACAGGTAGATGTGAAGAATCAGCTACAGACAGGTAGACTTGAAGAATCAGCTACATACAGGTAGACATGAAGAACCAACTACAGACAGGTAGATTTGAAGAATCAACTACAGACAGGTAGACATGAAGAATCAACTACAGACAGGTAGATTTGAAGAATCAACTACAGACAGGTAGACATGAAGAATCAACTACAGACAGATAGACATGAAGAATCATAGACAGCTTACCCCAGAGCATCAGTTTGCAGAGCACAAATGGCCCTGGACTACACTGAGAAATTAGACTTTACAATATAACTGACAAATTTCCGGTTGTTCAATGCAAGTCAGCTTGAGGGCTGTATGGAGAACCATAGAAATCCACATTGTTATTGGTTTTACCTCCAGGAGCTGTCCCAGGTTGTCCCGGTAACACAAGAAAAATCCCTCCATAGATTCAGCATCAGGAGGAAATAGACACATTCAATACATATAGAACACACTTTGACTTCTAAAAATTGTTGTGTTTTACTAGAGGCCTGTCCTAAAAGATGGTGTGTGTGGGTGTGTGTGTGGGTGTGTGTGTGTCTGTGTGTATCTGTGTGTGTTTTCCACTGATGGGGGTCAATACCAGCCCTTTGCATATGCTAGATCAACACTCTATACCTCTAAAGCTTGTTTTTTTTGTTGTTGTTGTTTTTGTTTTTGTTTTTTTTGGTTTTCCGAGACAGGATTTCTCTGTGTAGCTTTGCACCTTTCCTGGATCTCGCTTGGGAGACCAGGCTGGCCTCGAACTCACAGAGATCCGCCTGCCTCTGCCTCCCAAGTGCTGGGATTAAAGGCATGCGCCACCAATGCCCAGCTTTTTTTTAACTTTTTTTTTCCCCGATTGATCGATCGATTGGGTGATTGATCAGTCATTGATTCATCCGATAGTGACGTCATCCAATCATCGGATTGGACACACAGGAACTGAACTCGCCACCTCGGACGCCACAGGCCGGACGCCTAACCTCTGAGCCACCTCTCCGGGTCGCTAGCTTGTTGTTTTAAAACAAATGATTTCCCCGGTATCCTGTGGAAAGCCAGAGTTCCATGAATGCTAGACAAGCACTCTAGCAGCTGAGCTGCACCCCCCGCCCAAAAGCCCATTCATTTTCAAATGCAGTAAACAGAACTATAGGGGGACTGACCTCAGTTGTATGTTTAGATACTGGAAAAAAAATACTTTCGAATGGTTACTTCTGATAATGGATTGTTTCCTATTTTCTTCTGTGTATCTTATTGAATTTTAGTATTTTTTTGCAATGAGGATATGAGTCTTCATTTAAAAAAAAAATTATCTAGCTGGGCAGTGGCGCACACCTTTAATTCCAGCATTCGGGAGGCAGAGCCAGGGGGATCTCTGTGAGTTCGAGGCCAGCCTGATCTACAGAGTGAGATCCAGGACAGGCACCAAAACTACACAGAGACACCCTGTCTCAAACCCCCCCCCAAAAAAAATTATCTGATGGGGAGACACCATGATTGTAAGAGTGCCCCCACCACCACCACCACCACCACTACCACGGCTGTCATTGCAGAGGGTACACAACTGCTGAGATGCTCCCAAATGTGTGAAACTTGATTGCCTGCTTTGTGTCTGGGGACTGTACTCATGCCTGCCCATTTGAAAAAAAAAGTTAATATTGCGCTCTCTCTCTCTCTCTCTCTCTGTCTCTCTCAGTATAACTGTACTTGGGGGAAAATATAGTCTTTCCAGTGAACGTTCTTGGTTAACAATAAGAGTTTTTAAATTGTTAGTGACTGGGAACATATAAGGATGGCGTTTCTGCTATGACGTAGATACCAGTTCACGGTCTCCAAGGAACAACACTAAAGTGAGAGCAGATGTTAGACAAACTCACGTGTCTCTTGCTGTTTAAAGGCAGATGTTCGGGGATACAAGAAACCTCAGTTTAGTTGTTCAAACTGCCCTAGAGAAAAGGTCCAGGATCAAATCATCGATCAGAATAAAAATGATCTTAAATTTCTTTGAGGGTGTGTCTAGGGCTAGAGAGCGCCTACATGGTTCCCCGCTGCTCGTTGCTCTGTACGAAACAGTATCCCAGGCATCGTCTTTTCTTCTAAGAGTTAGAGCTCTGGGGGTTAAATGTTTTTCTGTTGTTGCTGTTTAAAATTGTTTGGGGTACAGTGAGAGGGTTGGTCAAAAGCTGTCTTTTATTTCTTGCATTGAGTTTTTCCCGTCCTTTGATTTCTGTAAGTGACTCCATCGACTTCAGAGGTTCAACATGTACTCTGCAGATGCCATTCTGGGCTTTCAAAAACTGTAATTTTCATGGCTGTGGGGCTCTGGCTACAGACAGATTGAACGGATGACCTTTGGCAGCAGACACAGTGTTAGGTGGGGTGGGAAACATTCGGCGTGGAAGGAGGCAAAGTGCCCACGTGAGAGCCGAGAGGACTGTCTGGATCTTCGGTCTTGGGGAGCTGCTGGAGTCTGGGTGATGATATAATGCCACTTGCCCTGGTCTTGGCAGCTCTAACAAGCCATTTGCTCTATGACCTATAGTAAAGCGCATTCCCCCAGGGAGCAACAACGACAATAAAGAGGTTGAGCTGGCTCAGTGGTTTCCACAGTGGCATTTTGGTCATGGAGCCCTGTGTTTAAATGAACTTAATTGTACAGCAAACCAGCCAGGCACAGACCGAAGAGAAGCCACGATACTTCAGGTGGTGGCATGAGCCTTGAAGTCTGGCACCTTGCTGTCACAAAGCAGTCTGGACCCTTGTTTTTCACATGACGTCTAGATCTCCCTTCAGTGGCGGTAGAGCGGAGAAGGGGGGCTTCATCCTGAGTCGGCAAGGCTGTACATCTGGCCAGCCACACAAAGCCTTAGGCAGTTACTTTCTTCCAATTTAAGCACTGGACAAAACAGTCAAGATGGTACTAAAAGGGAAATGTGGGATCAAGGTGGAAGGAAAACCGCTTCCTCTTACCACTCTAAGTTCTTACGCTGGTCTATGAATTCATTTTAACATGATGTAGTAATAGGAGAAAAGCATTTTAGTCTACACACAAGCATGGAGGTTCAGGTCGCTGGAGCTTGAATGCTACCCAGTACTACAGAGAAGGTCAGGGATGCCTATGCCTCAAGATGAACTCTCTCGGATGATGCAGGTTGTCTGGAAGCCACTCTCTTCCTGGCTGGACACATTTGTTGGCGAAACTTCTTTTATACATGTGATCAAAGGGAAACCAATGACTTTACTGAAGGCAAGAGAGGCAGAAGTAGAATTTGTTCAACATTGACTGGTTCTCGCTTTCTTTTAAATCAAAGTCATCAATATGCCAAAGAGGCAATTTTGGGGGGTGACATATTTGGATCTTCTTCCTGTCGAGATGGTTCGGGTTGGTCTTAACCCAGTCCCTCAACTCTGATGTTTGATGACAGCGTCAGCTTTTCCTCACTCACCAGCTCTTCTGGAGAACGGAAATGGCAGCGGTCCAACCTGCCAACCTCACAGATGTGAGAAGAGACTCCAGTCAAACAGATTCATGAACTCAGGTCCATCAGCATCTATTGATTATTTGCTGGATGAGGTCTTGTGCTAAGGACAGAGCAGGGTTCTGCAGTCACTAAGTGCAGCTCAGCTCCAGGGTGGCTGCCATGGTAACCCTTGTGTGATTGTCGGTACCAACCTTCCTTACAAATCAGAGTATGCAGGGGAGAAAAAAAAAACAAAAACAAAAAACCTTATCTCATGAATTTAAACTGAAATCACGGAGCACAGGAGAAAAATCAGGAACATTTCTAAAGTTGCTTCCTAGGAAAAATCCAACCTGTGATCAAGATTATAATATACAGGAAGGAAAAAGAAGTAGGTTGGGGGGGTGTGGCTCAGTGGTGGGGTATGCAGTTAGCAGGTGGAAGCTCTGGGTCTGAGCCTCGGAACCACAACAAAGTAAAAAGAAAAATATTTATTCTGAAAATCAACTGTCAATGGAATTCAAAGCATTCTCAATAGCAAAGGGCCTTTTCTGAAGAAATGGATGATTATGCCGCAAGAAAATGACTCCTAGGATTTCCACCAGTGAGAAGAAGGAGTAGAAATGTCTCTGCCTGTTCCTAACACTGAGTTCAGCTTTAAAAAAAAACCCAACATGGTGTACATAAATGCAATGAGAAGGCTGGAGGACAGAAGAAACAGTCGGACAAAGAACTCCTTCCAGGCAGGACGGTACCAGTCTGGCCTTTAATCCTAGCATTCCAGAGGCAGAAATCTATGTGTTCAAGGATACAGCCAAGCATGGTGACTCACGCCTTTAATCCCAGAAAGCAAACCTTTAATCCCAGGGAGTGATGGCAGAAAGCAGAAAGATATATAAGGTGTGAGGACTAGAAACTAGAAGCATTTGGCTGGTTAAGCTTTCAGGCTTCTAGCAGCAGTTCAGCTGAGATTCATTCTGGATGAGGACTCAGAGTCTTCCAGTCTGAGGAAACAGGACCAGTTGAGGAACTGGCAAGGTAAGGTAGCTGTGGCTTGTTCTGCTTCTCTGATCTTCCAGCATTCACCCTAATAACTGGCCTCAGGTTTGATTTTATTAATAAGATTCTTTAAGATTCGTGCTACAGCCGGGCGGTGGTGGCGCACGCCTTTAATCCCAGCACTCGGGAGGCAGAGCTAGGCGGATCTCTGTGAGTTCGAGGCCAGCCTGGGCTACCAAGTGAGTTCCAGGAAAAGCGCAAAGCTACACAGAGAAACCCTGTCTCGAAAAAACAAAAAAAAAAAAAAAAAAAAAGGATTCGTGCTACAAGGCTCGTATATTTTTAGAGGTGTGGATTTTCTCTGGGGACCTCATATTAGCACCAATAATTTCCATACAGTAGAAGCTGTTGCATGTGTTCATAAGCCTTTACAGAGCTGGGGTGGGGTGCTTATATTATTGCAAACGACCAAGACAGTGTTTAAATAGTTCCTGCAAACCATCAAGAAAATGACAGAAAAATCCAACAGAAAAAAAAATGAAATGATGTAGAGAGAATGATGATCCCAGGATATCTGCTTTTGGAGTCTGGAATCTAGGAATACATAGTTTCAGGGATTCCACAGATGTGGTCAAGTCGGTTTGGGATGAGATTATTGAGTATCATCCTTTGGGCAATGTGATTGCCAGTGTCTCCACAGAGGAGGCTGGTGAGACCAGAGGCATGAGGGTGGAATCCAGCAGCAGATGCTACACCACCTCCAGGAATGCCCGCTTGGAGGCTAAAGAGGCAGGAAGCGTCGCTGGCTGCAGGCCCCTCCAGAACTCAGGAGAGCCTGTGGTGATTAGAAGAGCAGCCAGAGGAGGCCAGCTCAGGAAAATAATGCTGGGTGTGCAGGGAGCTTCACCAATCCCTAGAAAGAGAAGAAAGGCAGAATTTAAGACAACAGGGAAAACCCCCCTGCTCTGTGTTAGGAAAGCTGTGGGGAGATAGATCTGGACCATCTGCAAGATGGTAGCCACTCAGCTGTCCATTTCAAGCTGTGCAGCATCCTCTGTGGTTCCGTGTAGGATGTTCGTGAAATTAGTGTGCTGCTCCGGGAGTTTCCAGCGTTCTTAAATGTGTCTACGCACTTGTGCGTATGTATGTTGCTCACTAATATGGGGAAGCAACTGTCCACCTGGGAGGAGGCAGCCACCTGACATGTCCAGACTGAACTCAGGGACCAGGTAACCATCTCCTCAGATGGCATAGCCATGGACAACAGGCCAGGCAACAGGCAGCAGCAGCAGCAGCCAGAGTGTAGATGAGGTGTGTAGGGGTGGTCAGAACGGAAGTGAGAAAAATACCTGCCAGTGACTACGATCCCCTGGAACCAGACTTCCGGGGGGTAGGGGGGCACATGCTGTTTCCTGGGTCCTTGGTGACCTTGGTGCCTTTGGATCCAGACTCCTTTACAGTGTGCTTTGACTCCCACTGAGCAGAAAAGATATTCATCTTTACATGTCTTCTCACTTACAAAGTATTGTCTTGTTTAATGTGAATTCTATTGTGGAGAAATTCCATTTGGAATCAAATGGTCATCCCCTTCCCCTCATTTCCTAGCCCAGTTCCTCCCATGGCAGGGACTCTGCAGACCCTAGAAGAGGCAGCCCCACTGTTTTTCCAAGAAAATCTCAGCTGTCTTCTCCAGTATTTCTAGGTCCCTTTATGCACTGGCTGGTTTTGTGTGTCAACTTGACACAAGCTACAGCCATCAGAGGAAGGAGCCTCAGCTGAAGAATGCCTCCATGAGATCTAGCTGTAGGGCGTTTTCTCAAGTAGTGATCAATGAGGGAGGACTCAGCCCATGGAGGGTGGAGCCATCCCTGGGCTGCTGGTCCTGGGTTCTATAAGGAAGCAGGCTGAGCAACCAAGGGAAAGCAAGCCAGTAAGCAGCTCCCCTCCATGGCCTCTGCATCAGCTCCTGCCTCCAGGTTCCTGCCCTGTTTGAGTTCCTGTCCTGACTTCCTTCAGTGATGAACAGCAATGCTGAAGTGTAAGCCAAATAAACCCTTTCTTCCCCAACTTGCTTTTAGGTCATGGTTTTTGTTGCAGCAATAAAAACTCTAACTAAGACACTTTATGATAGGCGTGACTAGTCTTGGAGCATGATCTGGCCAAGGCAGGAAGGAGCCAAGTGTCAAGGCCTGCTCAGCTATTCTGACAGATCACTATGGAGTGGACCTGACTTCCCTGGCATTTGTAAAACTCTTGAGAAGTTTAAGTCAAAGATGAAGTCATCTGCAAAGAAAGGAATTTGTAGACGGTGCCTTCTTGCTGCCAAGGACAGCTCTAGTCTCTTTCTCCTCACATAGGGACACTCCATTGTGAAGGGCCAACCATCATGCTTTCATCCGGCCTCTAGGAACCTCCCAAAGCCCTGTCTCAACGTGCTACCCAATACACACATCACAAAGGAAACTAGGGGAGACGCAAACACCAGACCACAGTCAGACTGTTACCACCTCTGTGGGAAAGCATGGGGAAGATCCATTTCATGGTGAGGGCAGCCACTGAAAAAGACCACAGTGACAAGGATCCTGGAGTCTGTGAGCCCCATGATCTGCTACAGGGCTTCAAGGGAGGCACTTAGCGGACTCGTAGGGTAAAGGCACCAAGAAAGGAGTTCCTGTGCTATACACAGCACTGCTACTCACAGAGGACAAGGTCACTCGTGATTTCATCTCGGGGTGTGTTACTGTCGATGTCTTTGGTGATCCTATGTCTGTTAACCGCTGAACTCCGCAGTATATAGCCTACTAGACCAGGGGCTGCTGAAAGTACATGGCAGCCTCCTGAAGAGCTACAATAAGATACAAGCAGGGCATTCACAGTGGCCCAGTGTTCATTTCTAGTTAAGACACAGGTCCATGTGGCCAGGACAAATTACCTAAGGTTCCTGTGCAATGGAAAAGGGCTGAGTTATTTGAAAGAGGACTGTATTCATGGTATTGTAAGACTTGGACAAACAGAAGCATTCATTACATGAGGGGCAGGGTGAGGGATGCTTTTTCTGCTTGATTTTAAATAATGACCTTGAATACTGGGTCTGCCATTCCTTGCCCTGCAGGCTGTAACCTTAGCTGCTTTTGGGGGAGACAGATCTTGAATTCACCATGGAAAGTATTGTAGACTCCATCAAAGAACCACACCAAGATCTGATGGATTTGGCTCAGAGGTAGTGTACTTACCTAGCATGTATGAAGCCCTGGGGTCAATCCCCTGCACTACAAAGACACAGAAGAAATTAGCCATGTGAAAAAGAACTCCCCTCACCCCATTGTGTGACACTGTTCTGGGGTTTCCTGGATGTCAAAAGTACTATTGGGTATTGTGTCAAATGTCCGTGTGCCTCATTGTCTCACCTGGGTCCCTTGTTGGCGTCTGAGCACTTGGGCTGTGGTCTCCCTGGGATGCCATAAGGTCATGAAATATTGCATTCAGCTGTGGTCACTGAATTGAGATAAAGTCCTGCTGCCCCAGAGCACATTGCCAGGATAAGAGTCTATGGAAATAGTGAGTCTGGGGCACTTGCATCCCGAAGGACCTTCTGCATCTTAACATGTTCTTGTAAAGCATAACTAGATAAACAGGACAAGAAGCCTTTTAGGCACCCTCCAGGCCAAAGTGTCCTTGAGAGCACTTCTCCTCGCACACTCAGAGGAGAGTGCATTGGTATCTGGAACTGCAGGTTTGGGGATGTAAAACGGCAAAGTTAATAGTCCAAGTGGGCAGCAGGCCTCTTGTGAAGGCTTCAAACAGCCAGGAGTGCCCATGCAGTTCCCTGTATGAGTCTTGAAGGCCAGCTGGACAACAGTGACATGGGTTGGTGCTCTCTGTAGGTCACACTGCCCTGCTGGTAGCAGCACGCACAACTTCCCAAGCAGTACAGCAAGAAAAGCCATAGAAACAAATCCAGCATTTCTATGTCACTAAGATGCTTAAGAGGGACCTATAAGACCCCTGGAGCCAATGTTGATTTTCCATGTCCAAGAGAAACCTTCCCAAATCACAAGTGATGTGATTTGTTCCAGTAAAAACAGAGCATGCAACTGGGGGATACACATTCCGGGTTTCTGCAGTCATGTTTGGGAGTGGTATGTCTGGAGCCCAATCATCCCATCCCATACACAGAGAGAGAAAGAGAGAGAGACAAAAAGAGAGGGAGAGAGAGGGAGGGAGAAAGAGGGAGGGAGGGAGAGAGGGAGGGAGAGAGAGAGAGAGAGAGAGAGAGAGAGAGAGAGAGAGAGAGAGAGACTACTACTTCTGCAAATATCTTTGGTCCAAGCAGGTGACACTATCACAGCCATGGGTCAATGTACAGGAAACTGTCACATCACCACACTGCTCACCTAAATGCTCCACTGACGTTGACCTTGCTCTGGGGACACTTGCTGGGTAAAAAAAAGGAGAGGGGAAGAGTAACTATTGTAAGACAGAGGAAACCCATGGGGGGGGCAATGGTGCTGTTGGCACAGAGATAAAAGACCTGGAAGCCATGGAGTATGATTTTCAAACTAGAAAAGTGGTTTTGGTTTCTTTTGAATTAAAAAAAAACAACAACTGTACTTTAATGTTGGTTCTGATTATTCAGTGCACTTCATATGCCCCTGCAGTTCTCAAAAATTATTTATCGTGAAAATAACACAAACATAGAACTCTAGGGAAAGAAGCCACCAGGCCTTGCTGCATTCATGGCTGAGACCTCTATGCCAAAGGCAGATTCTATAGGAAAACAAAGGCAACCGCGTGTTCTTGGGAGTAAGTGAGGACATCTGTGTGCCTTAATGCTTCAGTCTTAGGGAGAGGAGACAGTCCTCCTGAGGACAGATAATTCTGATCTAGCAGCAGCAGCTTGAGAGGGAGCAAGGCCATGTGTGCAGATCCTATCTGCAGCACTATGTTTGAACAAAAAGGCTGTGTCTCGGGGAGCTGTGCAGGGGGAGTAGGGAGTCCAGATCTCTCTGCCTGTTTCTGGCTGCCTTGAGCTAGCTGCATCCCGAACTAACTCCTTGTCTTCCCTGTGGGAGTCATGTGCTCCTCAGCCACAGAGCAGAGACCACAGGGATACCTGGCACCTGGGATACTCAGCCTCAGTGGCCAGAGCTTGATCTAGCACTGACTTTTTCCCTGTTTGCAACTCAGGATGAATCAGAGAAAGGTAAACGGTTTCTTCCATCCACACTAGGCCTCTCCAGTGAGTGAGGCCCCAGGCCAGGGCAGAGCACCCACCAGGACCATGGAGCTCTAGCTACTGCAAGCCTTTAGTTCAGGTTACAGACTCCAGGAGGCCACTGGAGCCTCACCCTATGTGGCTCCCCCCACCCCAGCGGGCTACAAGAGTCTGCCCAGTACCAAGCATGATATTAATCTCTTCCCCTGGGGTCTGTTCATTTTCACACTCTGGAACACATGACTAAACTCCGTAGGAAATCTTAGTGAAGCCTGGGCAGGTAAGATAAAGACAATAAATAGGAACCTAACTAAAAATAGTGGCCCTTCCATGGTGGCCCTGCAGCCCCCTGGGGCACACTGAAGTTGCTTCCACTCCTATATTCATGACTTCTCCCAAGACATTGTCACCAATACAATAGGGACCTAATGTATTTGTAGTTAGCATGCCCGACGACTATTCCCTTAAATTTGGGAGCATGGAGTTGTCTCTGACCACCACAGAGATATCGCAAAGAACTTTCTTGAGAGGTGTTTCCTAGATTTTAACCACCAGCAGTATTGTTAGTATCCTGGAAGAAAATGAGCCTGCCATTAGGAATGACTTAGACAGCTGTTGGGATACAGAGCCCTTTTGTAGGTTGATATTATAGATGTATAATTTCAAAACATTCCAATCTGCAGATATAACATCCCATATTTGTTCTCTCTCCTCCTCTCCCTCCCTCCCTCCCTTCTCTCTCTCCCTCCCCCCTCTCCCACTTCCTCCCTCTGATTTCTATACTTTACACGGTTATCCAGTAGGAATTCAGAAGGGAATGAAATTGGGGAGGGTCACCCCTTGCCTTGGTTAGGGTGACTATTGCTGTGACGAAACACTGTGATCAAAGCAACTTGAGGAGGAAAGGGTTTGTCTTATATGTCCACATCACTGTTCATCACTGAAGTGAGTCAGGACAGGAACTCACCTAGAGGCAGAAGTTGATGAAGGGGCCATGGAGGGGTGCTACTTACTGGCTTGCTCCCCATGGCTTGCTCAGCCTGCTTTCTTATAGCACCTAGGACCACCAGCCCAGGGATGGCCCCACCCACCATGGGCTGGGCCCTCCCCCATCAATCACTAATTAAGAAAATGCCATACAGGCTTGTTTACAGCCTGATCTTACACGCAGGTTCCCTCATCTCAGCACAGTCCTGAAGGGGCTGGGTGAGAGCAGTCCAGAATCTCCCACACTCAGCCACTGCCGTGGAAAGGGCCGCTCAGAAATGAGCCGCACTGTAAACGGTGAGCAGGGTTTTTCCTCCCGCCTGAGCAGGGGTTCCCCTCTGAGGCAGGTCCTCGGCTCAGGACCGAGAAAGGGGTTGTTCATTTTGCTTTGCTTTTGTCCTGTGCCCCGGAGACCTAGCGCATGCCAGGCAAGCACTTCACCACGGAGCGACACCCTCAGTCGTAAAATACAAGAGACACAGCCGTCGGGGCACCGGCCCGGGGTGAGCCTCTTGGTCAGGACACACTCCGCTTTGACTCCCCTTCTGACGGAGCTGATTCCCACCACTCCTTCCAGAACCTGTGTTTATACAGACCAGCGATCCTTTACAGGCCATCTGACCACATCAAAGCCTGCAACCAAACAGGAACCCCCACCCCAAATGCTTGCAGTCTGCTTAGATAGGAAAACAGCAGGTTGCAGGGGGCCCCCACCCTGCAGTTCCTCAGATACCGACTTCTGAATGTTGCTTTGCCTTTGTCAGAGTTGTGGATCACTCAGAAAGACTTCCTTAGTCCCTTCCCTGTCCGCTTTCCTCTCTCCCTTCTTCCTTCTTCCCTCCCAGTCAGCCTTCCCCCTTTCCTTTCCGAGACCTCTCTGGAGAGCCCGGGGATCAAAGGTCTTAGGAATAACTGCATTCCGTTCAACTTTGTGAACCGACTGACCTACCTTCCCTAGACAACGCACAGGCCGCTGACTGAAGGAGGAGGGCTCTTGGAGCAGGCCTCCGTGACTTCGCTTTAGAAAAATCAAAGATGTCTTGCCTCAGACGACCTTGGCTGTTTGTACCCGCCAAGCCAGAGTCTGCTATCACCAGATCCGTGTCACTAGTGAGACTTCAGTGCGGCTATGGATTTCTACTTTTTACCTCTTACCTCTTTTTTTTTTATTCCTTTATTTAAAGGAATAAAAAAAATCTAAATGTCTATTTTTATAATTTTTTTTACAATTATACAAAGTATTTTTATAATTATTTTAAAGCTAGCTTCTTGTTAGGCCTCAAACCTGGGACAAATGGCTGAGGTGCTGATTGAACATATCAACGTGGATCTGTCTGCCAGGATCTCCCAGCATTCCTCAGTCCCTACCGGTTACAGGGTATGGCTAGCATACCCTGCCCCCACTACCCTGAACTTCTCCAGCCCAGGGGCTGGGCTGCCCTTCCCAGACCGTTTTGGTTGCCCGGACCTTTTGTCTACCCTTTACCCTCCTGGCCCCTTGTCTCCTGGTCTCCTGGCTCTCCCCTCCCCCCTCTCTTCACATGACTCGGTGTCAGAGTCATGTTCATTCTTGACTCTCCCAAATGTCCCTGCCTCTGACTATGCTCTCTCTTGTATCTACAATAAACTTTCTCCTCTGCCCTATCTAGGAGCAGACAGGTCCTCCTTTTTTTTTCTTTTCTTTTTTTTTTTTTTCATTCACTTCTAATTTTGTCAGTTTGAGGGCATTTCAAGATGTTTCCCATGAAAGACACCGGCTTACAAGTTTTCGTGGATACTTACAAAGTATCTAAAGGTACTATGATTGTGATGATGAGCCACAGCTTACTATGAAATTCCATGAATTTGGAAACTTTCTTAAGAATTGCTATACTTTGTTTTTAATTCCTCTGACATAAATACGTGTGTAAACGTAGGTATTGGCTAAACACTCCTGGTTTAAGCCATTTTAGTCAGAATTAAAAAAAAAAAAATTTTGGTCTGAGTCCCAGAAATGAGACCTAAAGGAAATGCAGTTTCCTTTCAGACATTTACAAGGAAGCTCAGTCTCTACCTAAGCCAGAGAGCATTCGGCCCGATGCCACTGTGAGCTGCTTACCTGCGGGAAATCCGAAGTCCTCCCAGTTATCATAACTCTGTTCCCACGCACCACTTCAGTTACATGGCAGCCCCTCTGGGAAGTAACATATCCATCCATATGCTGAACTCACAGGGTGCTCATGATCTGCTGCTGATCTCTTTTTACAAAGGCCATTCATCTCATAACAAGTGTGTCCTATTCTATTGCCAAATTGTGAGTAGTGGTTTCTCCTCTGGATGTACACTGGGCAGCCCTCACCAACTAATACCCCGATAATAGGTTTCTCCACTGACGCAGTAAGCCAGATCAAGCTGAATTGAAAAAGCAAAAGAACAGGTTTGTTTGAGCAAAGCGACTCCCGGGTGACTCCTCCAGCCCCCAGAGATCCCGGCGGGGGAGGGGCAGGAAAGAAATCACATGGCAGATGTAAAGGAGGGAGCTTAAATACCCTGTAGTCATGTGTGTGTGTGGAGGGAGTGACGATGTGTCCGCCACAAGCTGTTTTGTGCCCAAGTATGGTATGCTTGGGCGGGGACTTGGGGCACTGGCAACTTCAGGGGCGGAGCTACCGCTAAGAATGCAGAACTGGTCTTTGGCGGCTTTTCTTTATTGGAGATTCTCTGAGGGCTGGGCTTGGAGAGAAAGAAAAATGGGGCTTCCCAGAGCGAGCTGGAGGTCTGAGCCAACACCCACAGCTGCTTCTGTTCCTGTTGTCCACGAGTCCTTGGTTGGATGGTCTGGGCCTCACAATAGCCTGGTCATCAGACTTCCTGGAAGCTAGCAACCTGTTAGGTCTTGGTGTTGCAGAAGGTGGATGACAAAGTACAACAACGCTTTTTTTTTTCTTTCTTTCTTTTAACTTCAGTTTCAGAGCCACCAGGAGCTTCTTCAGACAGACTATTGCCCCTTGAGGTCCTGATATGTGGACCAAGGTGGGCCCAGCCAAATTGATAACGAGCCTGAAGCCATCCCAGCCTTGTGATCCGAATTGCTGTCCCAGGAGTTTTATGTTAAAGAACTATTTGTCTTAATTAACCAACTAAAACATGGATATCAGATAATCCACTGGGCCTATTGTGGGAGTTTGAATGATGAATGTCCCCCAGAGGTTCAGTCATTTGAACACACAGTCGTGGTGCCCTTTGTGGTAGTTTAGGAGGTAGGGCCTTGCTGGAGGAAGTCCGTCACTAGAAGCAAGCTTTGAGACTACATAGCCCATGCTACTTCAGTTCTCTCTGCTCTCTCTCTCCCCTTCCCTCTCCGGCCACCGTCCCTGCTGCTTGCTGATCGGCCTTACCGCCATGATTTTCTCTTAGTCCTTTGTAAGCACAAGCTATGTAACCAGAGCTATAAACGTTCCCTAAGCTGTTCCAGGTGGGGGGGAGGGGAGAGGGTTGTCACAACAGAAAAGTAACAAATACATCTATACTTGCAATGACTTTTCTGAACCCAAATCCTACACACAGACACGACAAGCATGCATGTCTCAGGTGGCTTCCGGTCGCAGGAGGCATCACAGGAACAAAACCCCATCCTCCGCCGAGTCCTACTGAAGGCAGCCCTGGGCAGTACCCTAGTCTGCAGAGTTCACGTTCTACTCTGGGTCCAAAGAGAAGACACCGCACGGCCGTCTGCCTGGCTAAGCTCTGATAGGGCAACTCCACCATGGGGGTGGGAAGGTTTCCTGACACTGTGCGACTATATACATCGTAAGGAGTAGAAGCAAAAGCAAGAGCCCCCCCCTCCTCCTTCCTCTTCCTCCTCCTCCCTCTTCCTCCTCCCTTCTCCTTCTTTTCCTCCTCCTCTTCCTCCTCCCCTCCTCTTTTAGCTTTGAAGTATTTCTTATGGTATGAACTGACTTCAGTGAAGTCACCAAAGTCTCTTCGGCTGGTTTTTGTCTGGACAAGGGTCCTTTCAACTGCATTCTAGAACTTCTGTGTTATCTTATACCTTGAGGCATCCGGGGACATTCCACTTCTCTCTAGAGCATACTTCCGTATCTACTACCCCACCCAGGTTTCTTCCTGAAAGATGGACTGAGCAGAGGAGAGGCAGGCCAGGAGGGGGCCCTGCCTTGAGCCATGCATTGGAATCTTCCTGGAGCACCGTTCCGGTAGCAATTGTCTCCTTGCTACAATACTTGACTAAAAGCAACATATGTTGGCTCACCGTTTGAAGCTCTAGTCTCCCTTAGTACCCTCACTCACCCTAAAACATCCACAGAAACACATGGACAAACCCCGAGGGAATACACTCCAGCTCTCTGGGGTCCCCCACTCAGTCAAGTTGACACCCAAAATGAACCTTCATGAGACCACACCAGACTGAGCTGACATGTCTAGACCGCCAGCAGGGAAGTTAATGGCTCTCAGAGCCGGTGGCCGGAGACCGTTCCCCTGCAAGGGACTAAGAGCAACAGGAAGGTTATGGTTTTGTCTGCAAAGCTGATAGCTCTTGGATGATTTCTGTTAAGCTGCTACACTATTGTAAAAAGAAACAAAATACTGGTCTTTTCTCTCTTCCTGGTCCCTCCAAGAACTGAGCAATTCCGGAGCATTCTTCTCCTATCAATACAGCGGCTTGCTTGAATGCCGTGGGAATCTCTTGAAAAGGGACATAATTAGAAACACTGGTTGTATTCTCAAGGCTTTGACTGGAATGGTTGTAGGAACGAGGCCAGTGTGACTAGACTGTCACTTGTGCAGCTCAACTGACATTATAGAGCGAATGCATCTGCTGGTCTAAGTGGTAGGCTCTCAGCCTTGCATATAGCTCTCACTTCCTGGCAGGTTGAAGAAACTTCAGAGTCCTTGGAACCTGGTGATAAGACAGGAATCCATCCAAGTTACTTGTGCTAAAGGCAAAGTCTGGTGCTGAATTCTTCATTTTTGTAGTCCCAGGTAGCTTTTCAAAAGACAAATCTGAGATTCCCTATATAGATAGGGATGGGAAGTGGGGTTCCAACAAGCAAATTTGAAGCAACTTTCTGATAAATTACTTCTCTTGCTATGGTCTGCATATTTGTGTTCTCCTAAAATTTATAAGTTGAAGTTCTAATCTTCAAGGAGATGGTGTGAGGATTGTGCATGCAGCCTTCAGTCATGGGCCAGAGCCTCATAATGGCGTTGGTGCCCTGAGATGGGAGCACCAGAGAGCCGCCAGCTCTTTCCCACTAAGAGCACAGAGAGGAGGCAGCAGACTTTCTGTGACCAGGGAATCTGCTAGTCTCCAGAACTGTGAGGGGAAAAAAAAAAAGTACTCCTTTAGGCCACTCAGCCGAAGACGTTTGTTATAGCAGCCTACACAGCCCAAGGTACTACACTGTGTAAATGATTAGTAGAAATCTAAGGAGGACGGATTTATTTTGTGAGTGGAAGTAACTGAGGCTGTGCAAGGACAGTGGTACAAGTCCCAAAGTGCATCTGCTTGGTTTATATTTGACCGACAAGGAGACTGTCCGGAAAGATTTTGTTTCAGTGGAGAACTGTGGCGCTCTGTAGCGTGGAGCCTCAGTTTCCCCCATTTCTTCCCACATCCGCTGTAGCACTCCAAACCTTCTCCTACTTTGCTCCCTCCTAACTTGGTGACTGTGTGAAAGCTGCCATTTTCCCAGAGTCGGAAGCAGAAGTGGGGCCTGGATATAAGCACACCAGGTAAGCATAGTAAGCTCCCTTTAGACTATCCTCGTGTCCACCTCCGGGCCGTGCAAACCCAATCTCAGATGCCCTCTGGACTCAGATAATGCTTGACAACCATTAGTTGGGATTTTTTTCTTTTACCTTCCTGGAAATGCCCTTCATTAAATGCCTGGTCACTGGCAAATCCTAGATAATATCCCAGACACCAATCCCAAAGAATGTTTAGCTGGTCCTTAATAAATAAAAGTGGCCTGATGGGAAACGTGTTCAGAAGGTACCTTGGATCGTGGATTCTACCTTGCCAAACTCCAGCCAGCATCTCTGAGCACTTTGCTTCAACAGGTCAGACCCTGAGCTTCACCCTCCAGCCTTTTAGGGTCCCATATTAGCAAGAATCCTGTTTCAAAACTTGTATGTTGGGGTGGGGTGTGTAGTTTGGGATGCAGCTCAGAGATAAGAGTCTGCGTTTATTATATGCAGGTGCTGGGTTCCATCTTCAGCACTGAAGCCAAGAATCCTGTCGATTCTGTTTATCCAGAAGCCTCATTCTGGACACTTGATCTATTTCCTCGTTCTTTACAATCCCCCAGGTAGTGTCTTCTCCCCTTCCCCACCTTCAGCAAGAATCCTATAAGGTCAGTTTAGCTGGAATGTCCCCCCACCCACTCCCACCCCCATGTCTCTTCTTAGTGACTTTTACACGTATGCATGCACACGTGAGCACATGCAGGCTCTTTGTGTCTAAATCCCTGTTTGTTCTCACTGTCTTGGGTTGGACGCACACTTTCCCTCTGTGAGACCCCCCCTGAATACAGCCGCCTCACTGTTTTAACAAGTGCCATGAGTAATTTTTTACACCTTTAAAATGATTATGATTTTTTTAAAAAGGGAATAAATATTACCCTTGATAGTGAAGATTTGAGAAATGATTCATATAAGACACCAGGCATAAAAGTGCTTTAAAAATAGCATCTGGTAAGGAAGGGCAAATGTAGTTACTATTCTTCTTGGTATTTTATTATAATCATATAATTTCCTGAGGAGGAAATGGGAAATAATGAAAAGGCCTTGGCCTTTGGCTGGTCTGGGAACATGAAGGGAGTCTGAGTTCAAGGAGGAAGCCACTGGCCCTGGCTTGCTGGGGGAGGAGGCCTTCAAAGGATGTGGGGGACTCTTCCACGCTGCTTTCAGACTGCTGGGAGTCAATGCTGCGAAGAATAAAGCGGGGGCCCATCACTGGCTGGCAACCCTCGGAGCTTGCTGAAAGAGGAGGCCGGCTAACAGCCTCGGTGACTACACTCATGTGGTCATCCTGGTCTATGGGAGATTCTGTAGGGAGCAGAGGAATCACGCTCAGGTTACCCTGGGAGGGGAAGGACCTCTGTGCTTCCCAGTAACTGCTCATGTCCTGTTTGTGATGGCTGAATCCTCCTATCTGTGAACACTAGTTCTCTGAAGACGCTGTCTCCAGATTAAAGATCCTGCAACTGCTGACCTTGACTTTGTAGAGTGTCATGACTGTGGAAAGATGGAGCGTGGCAGGTTGAGAACCAACTTTATCTTGGGTTATTGTAGTCTTTTTAATAATCATTTACCTAACATTTCTGGGACTAGTAACATTCTCAGATGTATCATTAAGCTTAGCAGACCTGTAGCTTCCTCCTTCAACCCTAAGCTAACAATGTCAACACCTCAGACTTTTAGAAGACTCATCCTGGGCATGTGGTACCTTACCTCATGCTCCACCAATATCGTTTAAAAAACCAGAATGACGTATGATTTCTTTTGCTTTGTGACTATAAAAGTTTGTATCATTTCTTCCACGGTGGGGCATGTCAGTCAAGGAAACATGAATCTGTATTCTGAGCCATGTCCACTCATCTGCCTCAGCAGAAATTCTTACTCTCTTTGGAGTAAGGGCTGTGTTGTACCAATTCATTAATATCTCAATAAGTGGAGCCTTGTACATTTTGAATTCAGAGTGAGGAAACACAACTGATATTTAGTTAAGTAAAAAGAATTTTGACCCCAGTGAATTCTATTTTATTCAATAAAGGCAATTCAGGCAAATATTCACAACAAAAAGCTTCCTCCAACTGAATGTTCAGGAAAAGATTGGTTAGCCAAGATCGTTCTGAATCCCAAAATGAATTTGCATGTGTAAAGATTGTTTTCATGATGCTGTATAATAATCCTCTTACAAACTTTGACAACAGGATGGCTCAAAGACCAGAGAATGAATGACCCACATCAAGTTGGTGGAACCTCAGAGAAGTCCTTCACAGAGCCAATCACCTCTACTTCCGTGTCTCCCCCGTCTCTCGGTTCCTAACTCGTGGTACTCTTCCACAAAAGTAGTTTAGTGGTGTTTAAAGTGTTTAGAATTTAGCATTTCGGGTACCAAGCCTGACCTTCAGTTCTCTGGGAATTTCAGTGTACTTTAACTTACTGATCCTGACAGATGTAGCCTCAGGGGAAGCCCGTGCTGCATCTGTAAACAGGCTGTGTGGACTGTGGCATTGTGTTTTCCTTGTTTGCTGTATTTATTTGAAAGTACCTTGTGACTACTTGGTCTTTGTTGCTGCGAGCCCCAAATTGTCCTGGGCAAGCCAGGCCTGAGCTGACTTGAAAAAGTCCTTGACTCCTTGAACCCTTGGAGAACATGAGGAAGGAATTTCCTACAGGACTTGTCTTTTCACAAAAACATACACTTGTGGATAGTTTGTTATGTGTGTATAGTGTACAACTGAGTGTAAGTATAAGCGCACGTGTGAGTGTTTGTGAGGCCGAAATCAAATTAGTGTCATCATCACTTTCCACTTTTTGGGGGGGAGCAGGGGTTCGAGACAGGGTTTCTCTGTGTAGCCCTGATGTCCTGGAACTCGATCTGTAAACCAGGCTGGCCTTGAACTCACAGAGATCCACCTGCCTCTGTCTCCAAAGTGCTGGGATTAAAGGCGTGTACCTACACCGTCCTTACTTCCACTTTATTTTTTCAAGATAAGATCTCTCGGCCCAGAACACACTGATTGGCTACACTGACTGAACATCAAGCTCTGGGCATTTGCCTGTCTTCTGCCTACCCGTTGTGCCACCATGCCCAGAATTTTTATTTTTATTTTATTTTTTTCTGCGGGGGATCTGAACTCAGGCTGGAGTTGCCTGAGTGGCACCCTGAAAGAGGATGGTCTGCAAGAGGACCCCTGGAAACCAAGGGTGAGGACCAGGTCCAGCTGGCACTGCCAACTCTCCTACCTCGTCTCTTCTGGGCCCCTGGACCCTTCCCTGAACTCTGGTTGACTCTTTTCTCCTTTGGTCAACATCTGTCCATCACCCCATCAATGTAGGCCCAGGGCAGGCCTCATAGCAGTGGAAAGTGACCGTTGCCAATCCAGGAACCGTTCTCTTTCCCTAGTACCCCTTCTCCGCCCCAGGTGCCTCCCCTCTTCCAGTGGCCCATAGCCATTAATATTTCATAGACTTTTAGGAGCAGCTTAGACCCGCGTCCCTTAGCCTGCGGTCTGCGAAACCCCGCCCTCGGCCCCCCGGAGCAGAAACGGGACGAGCATGCGTATTGTGCGGCCCCACCTCAGCGTTGCCTTGGTGATCCGGGATGGACCACGCCCATCGGGCTGAGTGAGCGGAGGGTCGGGGGTCCCGGGGCCACGGGTGTGACATGTCATATGCTTTTGGCGCACCCGGGTTCGTGGTCCCTGGGTAAAGGACTCGGCTGGCTGGATTACCCGAGGGGACCTCCTTAAGGAGGTTGGGGCGGTCCTGGGGAGGTAGGGGAGGTCAGAGACTGAGGGGACACGGGCTGAGGGTCGGGGTGGAGGAGGGCTAGGGGACAGGGGACTTGAGGGACTCGAGCGGGCAGAAGGGCGGGAGGAGGGTCTGGGGGCGGGCCTGGGGGCGGGGAGGGGACGGCCGCCCGCAGCTGACCGCCCCTCCCCGCCCAGTCCTCTGCACCGTCCCAGAGCCGCGCGGCCCGAGCGTCCTCCCCCAGTCCCGGAGCGACGCTGCACAGAGCGGTCGAAACCCCGAGATGTGGAAGCTGAGCCGGAGCCGGGTGCTTCTGGACGAGCCCCCCGAGGAGGAGGACGGGCTACGCGGGGC
>CABHPP010095120.1:0-14043 GCA_902168425.1 Peromyscus attwateri
TGAAATTCAGATTGGAGTGTCCGTAAATAAAGACTCATTGGAACACACACACACAAAAAAAGAGTTTCAGTAAAGAAACTCACTAAAGAGGTGTAAGTGTGTAAATTTGAAAGACATTATAAGATAGTTCTCTGTTAGTAATATAAGTTAGGATAGAAAGTGATTCAGGTACATTACTTACCAAAATAGGATAGATCACGAAATATTTTCTCTGAGTTTGTCAAATACAAATGGACTAGACATTGTTGAGGTATTTATTGCTAGTATATATTGCATATAGTTATTGTACTTATTGTATATAGTTTTTCTTATATTAGTTTTAATTTTTTTATTAGAATAAAAAGGGGAAATGTGATGATATTTTTTTTTGTGCTTAAATGAGATTTTATTTGTATGTTAATAAATAAAGTTTGCCTGGAGATCAGAGATCAAATAGTCAGCCATAAATAGAAGTCAGGTGGTGGTAGCACACACCCTAATCTGATCACATGGCAGATGAGTCTCTGGGTGGTCAAGGACACAGCCAAGCCTGGTGAAACACGCTTTTATTTTCAGTACCAATCACAGAGACCTGGAGGTCTGTATAGACAGGCAGTGACGAAGAAGTCATGTGGCTGGTCTTAGAGCCAATGAGAAGGTAGAACAGCTTGCTTAGAGTCACAGAACAGAGCTAGCCACTAGTTAACCATAGAGGTCTGGAGATCTGGTAAGAGAGGAGACAGGAAATGATAAGATGGAATGGAGGCAGGATCTTGGCCCTTTTGGTTTAAGAAATGAAAGAGGTAGGAAGTCACTGGTGGCTGTATCCCTGCTTCTCTGATTATTCAAGTTTTTACCCAGATATCTGACTCCTGGTTTTTGTTGATAAGATTAATTAGATGTAGGCATCAGTTGGGCATTGAGATTTCAGAAGACCAAGCTAAACCTGGTGTTACTCTGTTCCTGTTGCCTGCAGATCCAGACGTAGAACTCTCAGCTATTTCTCCAGTACCACATCTGCCTACATGCCATCATGCTTCCTGCCATTATGACAATGAACTAAACCTCTGAACTATAAGTAAGACCCAATTCAATGCTTTTCTTTATAAGAGAAGCTGTGGTCATTGTTTCTGTTTGTAACAATAGAAACCCTAAGACAGAAGTTAGTGGCAGGGGCAGGGATATTGATGTGATAGGCTTGATCATATTTTTGTTCAGAGTAATGTGTTGTTTAGGACTTTGTATTAGAAAAGCAGCTGAATGCTTTAAGAAGAATTGAATGGACAATAATAGTAGAAGCATGTAAGACAGTGGTGCTGAGAGTGATTTGAACTGTGAGGGCCTGCCTCAAGAGGTTTCAGAGAAGAATATTAGTATGTAGCCTAGAGACTGTTTTTGTATCTTTTGGTGAAGAACATGGCTGGTTTCTGTCCTTGTCCAAAAATTCTGCTGAGGCTAAATTGAAGAATTTTGGAGTACAGATTTAGCAGAGGACATTCCAAATCAAGCTAGCAATGACTATGTTGTGTGACTATTAATGGCCAGTCCTATATAGATCTATAATGAAAAGATGTAAGCTGAACAAGGAAAAGTACAAAATGTACAATTAGAGGAGGAAAGGAGCATCAGCAAGTGTAAACTGATTAAAGAAAAGTATGATGATAAGTGGAATAAAGGGAGTGGTGACCTCAGAGCAAGACCATACCTGGCTGAGCTTCCAACTTGTGAAAAAGAATTAAAGTAGTGTAAAAGGGAATTAAAGATACGTTTAGGGCCAGGTGTGGTAGTGCACACTTTTGTCCCAGAATTCAGAAGACAGATGCCAGTGGATCTCTGAGTTCAAGGTCAGCCTGGTCAATAGAGTGAATTTGGGTGCAGTCAAGTTTAGGCAGCAAAGGAACCCATTGAAAATTGAAAGCTGGTGAAGATATAATTTGAACAAGGGGACCATACTCCAGCCCCAGCAAGCAGCAGAACTTGGCAATTTGACCATTTGCTTTTGGCTTTAGAGTCAAGGATACAACCAAGGGGTTATGGAATCTCCTTCCATGGCTGAGGGAAGAAGCATGTGTCAGGGATATCCTTCAATGGAGGTTTAGGGAGGCCACGGTGTGAATTTATGAAGATGAAGACTGGATTGCCTTGGAGACACCAAGACATTAGAGAGGCCAGAGCTGTGACATGCCTGCCAAGGAAAGATGCTAGCAGGGAGTGGACCAGTCCAAGGAAAAATGTGTGTTGTAGTTAAAAAAAAAAGGTGAAAGGAGGTGGAGATCTGAAGAGCTCTTTGACGTCAGACATGGAGATGCGGTATTTACAGTTTGTCCAGCTGGGTTTTGGTCTTGTTTTGGTAAAGTATTTTCTTACTATTATCTCTTTCCTCCATTTTGGAACAGTAATGTGTATTATATGCCATTATATGTTGGAAGTATATGATCTTCTTTTTGATTTTGATTTTACAAGAGATTACATTTAAGAGATTGAATGAGTTCCAGAAGAGATTTGATCTTTGGACTTTTAAACATGGTTCAGACTGATAGACTATAGGACTTTTGAAGTTAGACTGAATGCATTTTTGCATTATCATATGGCTACAAGTCTATAGGGGCTAGGGAGTATAATGTGGTGGTTTGAGTGAAAATGGTACCTGTAGAGTCATAGTGAGTGGCACTATTAGGTGGTGTGGCCTTGTTGCAAATAGATGTGGTCTTGTTGAAAGAAGTGTGTAACTGGGGCCAGAATTTGAGGTTTCAGAAGCTCAAGCCAGGCCCAGTGTTCTTCTTTCTTCCTGATGCCTGACAATCCAGATGTAGAACTCTCAGCTCCTGCTCTAGCACCATGTCTGCCTGCATATGGCCAGGATTCCTGCCATGATGACAATGGACTATACCTTCAAACTGTAAGTCATCCCCAATTAAAGGTTTTTCTTTATATGAGTTGCTGTGGTCATGCTGTCTCTTCAGAGCAACAGAAGCCATAACTAAACAAGGGCTGACCACTCTTTCCTTAACCCTGGGAAAAGCTAACTTTCCCTCCCAGAAGCCAATATTTGCCTATAATTCTTTGTCTGGGGGTTGAATTCTGATATTTCTCCTTCTGCATTAGCATGTCCACTGATGTTGTCATTGTTTTGGTCTTGTTTATGCAACTATTTCTAGGAAAGACAGTTTCACAGCAGACTTCCTTATTTATGATTCTTTTTGTCCACTTTTTAGTTGTTTCAATAGGTATGGCCCTCATAGACTCCTATGTTTGAATGCTTGGCCTATAGAGAGTGGCAATATTAGGAGGTGTGGCCTTGTTAGAGTAGGTGTGACCTTGGTGGAGGATGTGTATAATTGTGGAGGTACACTTTGAGGTCTTACATGTTCAAGCTATGCCCAGAGTTGGATATACAGTTCACTTCCTGTTGCCTGCAGGTCAAGATGTAGAGCTCTCAGCTCCTTGCCCAGCACCATGTTTCCCTGCAAGTCCCCTTACATGATGATAATAGACTAAACCTCTAAACTGTAAGCCAGCCCCATTTAAATATTTTCTTTATAAGAGTTGTCATAGTCATGGCATACATTTACAACACTAAAAATTGTACCTAAGACACCCCTCTTCTACTATGCTTCTTTGATTATCAGAAATGACAGTGCCATGGGGTGGTTTTCAAGGACAAAGGCAGGTGTGGAGTGGAGAGAACCTCAGCCTATGAAACTGTTTGCTGTAAATGGCAGAGTCTATGAGAAAAAGTGTGTTTGCTTTATATAGCAGAGCTGTTGCATGGGCCTGCACAAACTTTTTGGAGCTAGACAACTACACAGCGAGTGAGTCCCAGATGCTGAACATGACCTGCATGATTTGCATTTACACTGCTAGATTTTTCATTTATTTTGATATTCTTCACTTCTTTCATTTTGGAATAAGATGTATATTGTTTTTTGTTATGTTCAAGACTTAGAATTTGAAATTTTGACTGTATTTTATCTGGTGATATTAAAATCAGACCAGGGACAAGGAATAGAAAAATTATGGCTTTAAGTGAAATGTTTATGTGGCAAGTTGACAAATGGTGGAGTGTCCTAGTTATCAAATTGGCATATAGACACAGAATAGGATCCTCTGAGAAGCCCTAATTGAGTACTTTATTGTTTATCTTACGGAGATATCTCTGAGGGATTGTCTAATTGTTAATTAATGTAGAAGGACTCAGCCTACTTAGGGCATTGCCATTCCCCCAACTAGTGGTCTGGAGCTCTATAAAATGTTATCTAGCACTCAGGAAGGAGAGCCAGGTGGATCTCTGTGAGTTTGAGGACAGCCTGGTCTACAAAGTGAGATCCAAGACAGCCACCAAAACTACACAGAGAAACCTTGTCTTGACAAAAAAAAAAAAGAAAAGAAAAAAGAAAGAAAGTTATCTGAACAGTGGTCTCTGAGATGCCAAGTGGGGAAGCCAGCAAGCAGTGTCCCTTCCTAGTTTTTCCATTCCTGCTTGAGTTCCTGCAGGAATTCTCTCAGTGACAGACTTAAAAGTTTCCTTTAATATATATATTTGGCCTTTTCCTGTCACATTTGTTTTCTGAGTTCCATCATGTAAGCTTTCCTCCCTTTCACTTATCCCCACCTCCATTACATTCTACATAGATTCACAGAGACATTAAATCATGTATCACAAGCTCAAACTATGAGCCGCAATAATCTGTCTTCTCTTCATGTCACATACTAATTGAAACAGAGTAACTTTAGTACTGAATTTCAGAAAAAGAGAACAAAACACCCTAAATTCAGATTGTTTCCAGATGCTGACTATGAAATACAGATGTATCAGATTAAAATAAAATAATTGACAAAGGCCTCTCTACCACCAATAAAAAGAAAGTGTTGTAAGTTTATTGGAACATTAGTTACAGGATTCAGTACATGGGAGACTTAGGCATCCAACAACAGATAAATGGATTGTGAAACTGTGACAGTCACACACAGCATGTCATACCTCAACTGTCAAAAGTGAGGAGTTCTTATCCTTGGCTACAATATGGGTGGAGTTATGCCCAATAGTTAGGACCTAATCTTTGTACAATCTCTCAAAATAGAACCACTAGCTGGACAATAAACATTTAAAGCATAAGCCTATGAAGATTTTTGATATTCAGGCCTTAACATTCTGCCCTTTATCCCAAAGTGTCATGCACATTTCATAATGTAAAACTCATGTAGTTCATCTTCAAGAGTCACAAAATACAATTCCAACACTGTTTCAAAGCTCAAGTTCAATAGGAGGGCAGGATAGAGATGGAATTTGGAGAAGGTTAAGTATAACACTTATGAAAAGCCTTATGAAAAGCTATATGGAAACCCACTACTTCCTCAAATAGATATTAATGGAGTTTTAATTTAAATGGAGTCACCATTTAAGTCAACTGGAAGTAAGATCAACAGAAGGAGAAAGCTATTGTATAACCTCATTTACATATGGAATGTACTTTAAAGTGTCAATATATACAGGCAGACTGCATGATATAATGTTGGTTACTAAACCTTTGTGGTCATAGCAAATAGATAAATGTGTAAAAAATATGAAGTAACAAATATATAAGATTAAATAAAAATAATTTACAGCACAAGATCACTATGGTAAATTTGCATTGCATTCAGGAGTTTTTCCTAGGGCAGTTTTTGCTATATGGAGGAAAAGGAAACTTAAATTTTAAATGTATATACATATGTATGTGTGTGTGTTTGTGTGTAAATGTATCTATATGTTAGTGCATTCAAATTTAACAACCATTTTTATCACATATCATACAACTTGATGATATACTCTTAGTCTGCACTCTCAATTTTACACTAAATTGCAAATATGGACAGTACTAACCTCCAAGGCAGAGTTATGACTGAAGGAACAGAGGGAACTCACAGAGGCAAGGAAGTATTTTGTGTCTTGATTGGGTTTTGAGTCAAGTAGTTATATTTATCCAAGCAAATTTATTGAACTATGCATTTGTTTAATCTGTGCCTATCACCTTTTCTTAATTACACTTTAAATTATCAAATTCAGTAGCATTTAAGAATGAAATATTATTTCATAGAAAATGTTACCTCAACATTTTCTAGGTTTAGCCTTTCATCTACATAAAAGGCTGCTTAATATTCCATTGTGTATATGTAGCACATTTTCAATATCCATTCATCCAGTGGAAGACATTGGGTTGTTTCTATTTACAGGTTTCTGTGAAGAAGGAGTCAATGAAGAATGGTGAACAAGTATCTGTGGACTACGATGTTAGGTTCTTTGGTTATATGCCATTGAGTAGTATAGCTGGGCATATGTTAGATACATTTTTAGTCTTTGAAGATTCTCCGTCCTATTTTCCAGAGTGGCTACACCAGTTCACATTCCTACAAGAATGAATGAGGGAGAGGTCTGCTTTCTCCACAACCTAGATAACATTTTTTGTTCATTTTGTTTTGTTGTTGTTGATGTTGATGGGGCAAAATGAAATATCAAAGTTGTTTTAGTTTGCATTCTTCTCATTTTTAGGTTGATAAAGGCTTTCAAGATTTTACCAGCAATTTTTATTCATTCTCTTAAGAACTCTCTGTTTAGGTCTCAGTCCATTTTTAAGATGGTAAATTGGTTCTTGGAACTTCATTTTTGAAATTTTTTATGTATTCTGAATATTAATCCACCATCTGGTGTATAACTGGAAAAGATTCTCTCCCATCCTGTGGGTTTCTTCTTTACCTGGCTGATTGCTTCCTTAGTTGTGCAGAAGTTTTTTAGTTTTATGAAGATTCACTTATCAATTGTTTGCCTTAATTGTTTTGCAAATGGACTCCTGTCCACAAAGACAAATGCCACAGAGTCTTTCTTATCTGTAGCTCCTAGGCCAAATTATCAGATGTGCATATACAACATGGAATAACCACAAACCAGAAAAGTATAAAAAGATCATATGTTGGGGGGCTTGGGAGGCAATAGCAGGATAGAGATGATGTGAAGTGGGATATGGAATAATGGGGAGGGGATCAGACTGGGGTGGAGGGTAGAAGGTCAATACAGAAGGAAGAGGAGGCACAAGGGACAAATAATAGGAGGGTTGTTTGTTAAGGTCTTAAGGAATTGTATTATTTTATCTTTCCTTGAAATTATACACATACATGAATATATGTATATGTGTGTGTTTATATATATTCATGTACACATATATATGTATACACACATATGCATGTATACAAACATTATATATATATATATATATACACACACACACATACACACACAAGTATATGTATATTCATACACATACATCTTAAAGGAAGTTAAGCCACTTGGTCTGACAATAAACCCACAGATGCAGTTCCAGGCATGAGACACCTCCTTTTGAATGGTTGGTAAGGATAGTCCGTGTGACTCCCTGTGACTCCCAAAACAATATGGATTATAGATGTAAACATTGGTCATTTCTTAGTGGTTTAGGGTAGGCTGGTATTGCTGAAGACACTTCACATTTAGGACAAAGGACTCAGATGATTTGAGCTTGAGCTGATCTCTTTCCTGTGGTATGACTTCCATGGTTCCAGAAAATTCTATACAAACTACCAAGTGAAGGAAGCAATTAAATGTTCCTACCAAGCTTCAATACTCAGACTCAATTTATAAGGAAAATGTAAACACTCATAATTGAAGTTATGAATGCTATGCACTTTTGGGAATAATGTAAATATGACAGAGGTTGAATTCAAGAGGAAATCAGTTCAATGACACTCATTTGATATTTTTTCATGAGGGGTCACACAGTTACAGAGAGAGAATCAGGGCAAAGACAAGGGAAGAAGAGGGAAGACATGACCAGGGAATGCTAACCAAGGCATTGGGAAATAGAGAAACTGGAGACAGTCTCTCTCCATCTTCAAGTATGCTTGGATCTTGACGTATAAAACCTGATCTTATTCTTTCAATGTGGAAGATGGCAGATATTTGAAGTTCTAGACTCCAATTGGTGAATGGAGATTTAGAATGGGCAGTCTTAATGATGCATATTTGTTTACTAGGCAATTCATATAAGGAACAGTTTAAAATTATACATATATTCTAAAATATGAGGATATTGAAGGAAACTGGAATTATGGAAAGTTCAATTATTTCTCTTAACATTTAGAAAACAACTGGTAAAAATAGGGACATTTCTATTAAGTACAGTATTCATTTAATCTTTGTCATGTTCAATGACCAAAGAAACCCTGACCTTCCCTGCATTGCCTTGGGACTTCTTTGTAGGGAGGGGTTTGTCTATAATGGGAGCTGTCCTGACCTCAAGTGATTTTATTAGAAGGGTTATATAACAAGGGGATGTAGTGAGGCCCACAAAAGGCAGCTTTAGGGAGCTGCAGTCAGTTCTATTTAACAAGCCCCATTTCACCCAATTTCTAGAAAATGACTATTTTCTCAATGAATTAAACAAGGTTATGAAAATGGCCCACACAGATAAAAGCCAAGTTGATTCTCAAAGCAACTGTGTTTGATCAAGGACTCACTCAACTACTACACAAGGATGTTTCCTGCTGTCCAGTGTTTCCTGAAGAAGCCCTCTCTCCATCTTCTTCTTCAGGAGTGTCCTGCATGGCTCTCTGCAGAAGAATCTTCAGAGTCTGCCTCTGGAACCTGCAATGCCTAATGGAGCCGACAAGGAAGTAAATGATGGGGTTGGCACAGCTGTTAACACAGGATAGGAAAACTGTCATTGCATAACTATTGCAAGAGAAAACTCTAGGTAACATCTCATTCAAAATGAGAAGTATCCAATAGATACCAAAGGGCAGACCAAAGAGTAAGAAGAAGAGCACTGTGAGTGTAATGGTCACACACAACCTAGTCACAGGAATCCTCTGTGAGCCACAGAAGACCCTGACCAACAGGGCCAGGCTGGATCCACAAGGAACCACAGATATTACTATTATAAGTACAATAGCGGTAAAAATAGCAGTGTCACAGAAAGAATATACGTAATCACCAACCAGTGAACTGCAACCCAACCATAACAGGAGGCTTAACAGTACAGAGAAGGTCCAGAGCAGGGCACACAGGACAGATGACATGTGATTTGGTCGTTGGCAGTGATACCAGATGGGCCACAAAACAGACAGACATCGCTCAACACTGATGGCTGCAATCACACATAAACCTGCAAGGTAAGCAACAATTGATAGAGTGGTGAGATAGAATGGAATATGAAAGTAGCTGTTATGAAACAGAAAAAGGATTTGTCTCAGGAAAAACACAATCTGAGTGCAAAGGTAGAGGAAGTCAGCCCCAGCAAGGTTGAGGACATAGACAGAGAAGGCATTCCTGTGCACATGGAAGCCTAGAAGCCACAGTACTATGGCATTTCCTGCCAGCCCAACCACAGCAATGATGACAGTAAGAATACTGAAGATTTTGTACATGTTGACACAGTGTATGTTTCCAGTGTAATAACTTCTATTCATTGTTGTGTTCTCAATGCTCCAGGCTGGAGTGGATGGATCCATGCTTGAGAATGTTCCACTGGTGTTCCTGCAAAGTAAATTGAGATATGAACACATGAAACTTTCTGTCAAGACCACCTGGCTATGTGGGAATGTCTGGCACAGGTTCATAAGGAGGGGGAAACAGGCTTGCAGAGATTAAGTAATTCATCAAACTCCCACAGTACTAGAACCTTCTTTAAATCCAGTTTTTGCTATTCAGTCTATCTGCAGACCACTGCCTCTAGTGACATTGGGGCAGTTGGTGGTCCCAGTCCAGTTGCTAAGCATCTAATGCTGTGTCAGGAAGAGACAGAATTCTGAAACTCACTTTCTTTCTGTTCCATGGCTGAGGTTCCTTCTCTGGTGTAGGAATATGGAAGATGTTGGCACAAGCCATAGCTGCCCTCAGTCAGTGTAAGTGGTCTACCAAATGGGGGAAATGGAATCCTGAATGAGAGTCATGAAGGGAATGGAACTTCTTTTGAAGACCTGTATGCAAATAGTCTCACTTCTTATGCTAGAAGGGCTGAGTCTTCATTTTAAAATTTGAAAAGTAGAAGGCAGAGAAGCCTTGGAGGACATCAAACACTTTTCTGTTTGTTATTGTATCACCACTGTCCTGTTCTCTACAGGGTTACAGGGGAGAGTTAAGAACTATAACAAATGAGCAAGCGAACCATAAGTTCAAGGGTAGTTGAAAATTTGGAGTAAATGTTATTCTGGTTGTGAGTTGTACCTACATGCAAAGGAACAGGTTTCTGTCATGAAAAGCATGGGCTGTGCTGTAGAGGAAGCTAGAGAGAAGCTCCAATTGGAAATAGTGTCCCAACCCCTGAGAAGAGCTTTGAGATCTATACATGGATGCAAACAGTCTGGAAATGAGAGCAGCAGAGCTGGCAGGTAGCATCATTTAGAGCTTTCTTTCCACTCCACTTCCCCATACAGCCATTCTTATTGGGCTTCTATTTCTCACCCCTGAAGTCACAGAGACATTTGTGAAAAAGAAAGTTTTTCTTTCCCACACTGGCCAAGGGTGCAGAATGAGGGCTGTTCTAGTGCTATCAGTAGCTTAGCCTGAACAGTACCCATATAGAAAGCTTTGCATCACAGGATCCTTCTGGATAACTTCTTATTCTAGACAGGGTCCTTTATGTAGCAGAAATCATCTGAGAATGCCGAGACAGAGCTCCAGACCCAGGGAAAGCATCCAGAAATCCTTACAAACTAACCTCACACAAGGGCTTTGAAGAAGATGACCCAACAAACTCAGTTGTGTTCACCAAGATCATTTCATTCTTGGAGTTTTGATCACCCCATAAGAGCACAAGGTTTTAATCCAGGGAACCCTCTTAGGGCATCAACAACTGAAAATAGTCAGACTGGTACTTCTGGGGCCATACAGGGAATCCTCTTAGGGCATCAACAACTGAAAATAGTCAGACCTTGCCACTTCTGGGGCCATACAGATCAAAAGTGGCACATTATGTTATCTGGAGCCATGGTCATGTCTGGGCCAGGGCTGCTGCTGGGAGTCATATCTGGTTCTGTGCGCCTACTGTATCCAGGATCTTTGTTGATGTCAGTGGATCCTTTCATCAAGAGGGCCATGCCGATTCCTGGGGTTTGAGCCAATACCTGGAGCCATGTTGGTGTCTGAGGGCCATGCTGCCACTGGGGCCAGGTTGTTCTGGGTGGCCTTTACCACCATCTGGATCCATTGTGACATACAGACTTGACTGTTGCTGAGAAGCATGTCTTGGTCTGTGGTCCCACCACAGCCAGGGTCTGTGTTGCCACCAAACATTACACAGAAGCCTGGAATAGGGGCTGCAACTGGTGGCCTTGTTGGTGTCCGGGAGCCATGCCACCACCAGAGCCATCCTAATCTAAGTGGCTTCTGCTTCTACCAGAGCCAAGATGTTACCCAGACCCATGCTGCTGCTGAGGGCCATGTCTAGGTCCATGGTCCTGCTGCAGCTGGGGTCTGTGTTGATGTCTGTGGCCTGTGTCGTCTCAGGGGGCCATAGGATACATTCCTGATGAAATCTGAGAGGTATGTTGAGCCAGCCCCACCATTCACTGACCATTGTATAGCTGGCTCTGGCCCTCACTGGACGCTGTAGTAAGAGAGCTGGCTCTGACACTCATGACAAAGATGGCCCCCAAACTTGGGAGAGATTACCCCACAACTCATCATGGGAGAAGGAGAACTGACCTGGAGAGCATGGGTATAGGGGAGCTGGCTCTGCCCCTCACCTGAGGGGGTGGCCCCAGTAGTTTGGAATGACCAGCTCAACTGACTACCCAGGCCCACAGCCAGGCCTGAGGTTGTCCCACCCTAACATCTACCACATCTAGGACCTTCCTGAGCTGGTGAAGTGACTGGTCCTGTGAAACAATACTCACAAGATCTCTGTGACTCCAGGTGGCCATAGGATATCCAAGATGATTTTTAGTGAGGATTCATTGATGATGGTGTAACAGAAACCAGAGGCTTTGAATCAGACCAATGACTCTTTGAAATGAACATTTGCAAGTAAATCTGATTGGACAAAAGGGTATACTGTGTGGCAACATCCATTGCCGCTAAAATGAATGAAGAGGTATTGGAGAAGCAGGAATAGATGGAGGGCGAAGAGCTTTTTATTTGTTTTTCTTTTTTTTTGTTTGCTTGGTTTGGTTTGATTAATTTTCTTTTTGGAGGGCACTGACAGGTAAGGGTAGGATATGGAGGGCCTGGGATGTGAGTGAATTAGGGTGCATGATGTGAAATTCCCAAAGATACAATAAAGAAATTGTGTTAATAAAAAAGATGTGGTCACCTTAAGAAACAATAAAATAAAATACAATGACATAAAGATTGAACAGTCAGTGGATCATTGAAAAATGACTGGAGGGCTGGAACGATGACTCAGCAGTTTAGAGCACTGAGTTCAATTCCCAGCAACCACATGGTGGCTAACAACCATCTGTAATGAGATTAGGTGTCCTCTTCTGGCATGCAGACATACATGTAGGCAGAAAACTGCCTACATAGTAAGTAACTAAAATTTAAAAAATGAGATAAAAGTAGAAAACTGACTGGTTGGAGGAAGAAGAAGATCAACAGATTTGTTCAGGGCTGAGAGAGAGTAACAGTGGGTGAATATGATCACAATGAAGTGTTACATGTATGAAACTGAAAAAAAATGGCAACAACACAGATAAATAGTATTCACAGTGACTTAGTCAATAGTATTCCAAGATGCAAGGGTGGTAAAACATGGCTAAATTAATTAACTAATTAATCAATGTAATAAAGAACATAAATATGAACCAAAATTGAACATTTCAAAATACATAGCAAATGAAGTGACAAAATTGAATGCCACCCAGGGTGATAATCTGTGAAGAATCTTGGAAAACAGATATGGGAGCCTAACATGGTAAATGGAATATAGCACAAAGCGATAGCCAACAGCTCTCTGAATTGGGCAAATACAATATTGTTTAACAAATATGAAACAAGTATGTCCTCTTGATAGTTATATTCAGCATTGTTCTTGAAATCTTCAAAAAAGCAATAAGTCAAGAATAAGAAAACCATCCAATTTAAATTTAAAAGGGTAAAAATTCACTTTATCCTTTAAAGACCATATATCCTAGAAATGTCTCAGTGTATCAGACAGTGAAGATGGGATGTATTTATCTCCTCATCCTCAGATTGTCTGAGACCTTGACATTCTTTATTCATGAATGAATGCACACATGCAAATCTTTACAGCATTAGATGACAAATCATGTATAAATTAAAAAGGCAAATGCAACAAAAGTCATTGTCCAGCATTGGCAAAGTGATAAGAAATTCTCAACATTCCTAACTCTTTTTGTCAACAGCCCTCAGTATATTCATTGACACTGATCATGGACAGGATAATAAGGTAAAGACCCAACACAGCTTAGTTGAGCAGCAGGACACACTTATGTGCACAGCCTGGGAATGGATGTTTTTCTGACATGATTGCTCAGCAGAGGAAGGAGGAAGAAGGAAGGAGAGGTGAGGTCTGAGTGCTGCTGCAGAGAGGGACCTGAAACATGGGCATGTCTAATGGAGGACTGCTAAGTGGAGTGCAGTAAATAGAAAAAAAAAACCCTAACATAACATGTGCCTTCTCCATAGTCTTTTCTAGAAGATGGTAGAAGATGGAGAGTTTTCTCTGATGACAAAAGCTTTCTGTGTAGACTGAAGAGAAACTGAGAAGGTGCAGCAATTGAAATACAAATAGTGATGGATAGGCAGTTGCAACGAGACTCTAGTTACTAGAGCCACAGGACAAGTTCATATGTGGACTAAAAGAATTCATTCTTTAAAAGCTTACCTATATTGTCACCTTGAATCCCCCCTAGAGCATGTGATGTAAGAATGATTGTTTTTACCAGCTTTCTGAGGATGGAATTGTAGCATAGAAGCATGAATGATTTTACCGGTCTCTGTCAATGTGAATTCCAATACAGAAAAATCGTCTCAGTAACAATACAATGTGTGTGTGTGTGTGTGTGTGTGTGTGTGTGTGTGTGTGTGTGTGT
>CABHPP010095120.1:14053-50252 GCA_902168425.1 Peromyscus attwateri
TGTGTGTGTGTGTGTGTGTGTGTGTGTGTGTGTGTGTGTGTGTGTGTGTAGAGCTGGTGTTTGTAGCAGTTACAAGCAGATGTCAAGTTTTTCTTCAATAGATCACTACTTTACTTTTTGAGAAAGGGTTTCTCAGTGAACATGGAACTCACAGACTCAACAGCAGACCAGTAAACTCCATGGATCTTTGGTCTCTGTATTCCCAGCACTGGAGTTATTGGCATGCCCTGCCAGGCCTGGATTACTCTGGAGGTGGGAATTCATGTTATCATGCTCATACCACAGTTACTTCATAAACTAATCCATCTACCCAGGAAAGGATTACCCCCTTGACAAACTTATGTACACCAGTATACTCTGTGCCTATTAGAAGTGAATAATGGAAAAGAACAAAAGAATTACCCATACTATAAGCAGGATAGCAGTCACAATTGTGGATGAATAAAATCCCTAGCTAAAAAACTTGTGAAACAGCAGGAGAGCGGTCAAATTGGGCCGAGAATGGAGGTGGTGGACATCAGCTACAGTCTGCATAAAAGTGGTGATGGTAGTGTTCACTTATAACCCCTGGACATTCTTTCCTTAAACAACATTTGTTTTGATGTTGTCCCTTGGGGGAAGCATGGTTAAATGTTCAAAAGGGGTTTCCTGAAATCACATTAATATCATATCCTTGAGTTTTTCTCTCTGCAGCTCTTCTGTTGCTTTTCTCTCTGTTCTCTGCTCCACTTTCCCCTATTTTTGAGAAGATACCAAAAATATCCTTGTGATCATCCCATGCTTGAGAGACCTTCAAGACCCTTATTGACTGCAAGAGAGGCCAAGTCCATTAATTTTTCTCTTAATGAATTAGCTGAGTTTTTATTTAAAAGGGATTCTCATTTTCATTCTGTCTGGATCAGATGACACAAACATTACCAGAAACTGGAGATTCAGACATGAGTGGAGAAATCCACCAAGGCTGTGTCAGGATTTTATAGGAATAAACCCCCTGCTCCTCTGTGTGTCTTCCCTGCACTGACATGTTGATGTGGTTGAGAGTCCTTACCACAGCATGCCGCTGCCCCTTTAGGTCTGAAGAATACCAATGCTGTAGTTCTTGTGTCTGGCTAGTTGCAGCTCCAAACCCATGCATAACAACTTTCTTGGAAAGCTATTTTCTACAATTCTGTATTTGAGTAGCCACTCTCATGCTGTAGCAAATAAGAAGTATATTTCCCTGCATAAATTTCAGCCTAATCTTGTTATTTTTGATCAAAATGGGTGATTCCCCCACAGAAGCAGTACAGAAGAATAAAATGCAAACAAGACAAAAGTAATTCTGATGGAGATGAGGTGAGAAATGATCTGATGACAATGAAATCTAGAAACCTCATAGTGGAAGAAGACTTTCAAGCAACTAAGTTTTTCCTTCCATCTTTCTCTCTGGTCCCTGACATCTCACAGAAGTGTCTTATCTCACCACTAAGAGCTGTCCTTTTCTCTGTTTCTTTCTATTTGAAGCAGTTGGTGACATTTCAAGGACACAAGAGAACAAAAGGCAGGATGTTAACACTGTATTTTCTACTCATCTCCTGGTATTGATAGTAGCAGTGCTTCTCCATGCATTTAGTTATCCCCTCTTACTACTGACCTACAACTATGACCTCTCTTCCCCCTCCCTCATCCACTTTCTCATTCTCCAGTACCAATTCCTTCTGCTGATTATTGGAGCCAAGCAACAACTTCCTTCACCCTCTTGCTTTATCATTATTCTCCATTCATCTCCTCTGTCCCTACAATCTGTGGTCTTTGTCAATGAACATTTCCTGTGGTATTCTTCAGTTATTCAAGTTCTAACCATCTGTTTTTTCTTGAATGCAACATACAAACTTTACAGATCAGCTTTGAGAAGCAACAAACAATGAGCTTGTTGTACAGGGTTTTGCCCTGGGAAACAAAATATTCACATTACATTTCTCCTTAAAGGAATAATAGACATGAATATGAATGATTTTGGAGAAAATAAGAAAAGTCTGTTTAAGCCAGTCTATCTCTCTGCTTCAAAAGGAAGCTTCTGTCTCATTCATTCCCAGGAAGAAGTCCTGAACCCTACATGTTGCATTTTGTGGTAGCCACACAGTGATATGGATATAGAGAAAACTCCAAGACAGTGGCTTTCTGAACATTCTTGGAATATATCCTTACCTTTCTTCCATTTTCACATCTGGAGGTGGAGAGCTGTCCAAGGCTGAAGAAGGTCCTTTCACAGATTGGTTCTAGACTCTGCTTCTTTGTTCTGGAATTGGGATTTGCATTCGGGAGCTGAGTAAATATTTCTGACACAGATGAGGCTTATAAAAATGTTGAGCAGACCTTGTGACTTTCAGTATGTATATGGGTAACAAGTAACACACTGGAAACCTTTGAGTCCGGATGCCCACTAAGATGTTTCTTGGCATCCTCCCCATTTCCACTCTCCTATCAGCCTCTCCCATCCCATCCTTTCAGGTCTACCTGTCTCCAAATAATTAATTACTTTTCTCTCTTTTATGGACCAACTCCCATAATAGGTTGCAACATCAAGTAGTATCAGCTTGTGTTGTGTGAGTGCATTACTGAATCATAATCATATCATGCCTCATATATCAGCCTTTACCATTCTGTCCTACCTGGTCTACCTCCGTGTAAATAATTGTTCTGTCCCTTAAGTGCCAATCCCTACCACAGCTAGCAACATCAAAAGAGCATGCTTTGGGTTTGTGACTGTATAACTGAAGCTTAAGCGGATCCATGTAGAATTGCATGGCTCAGCATGGTGATGGTGTATCACTCTTGGTACTTCTTCAATAGCAGTGAGGCACTCAGTGTGGTTGTCTCCAGGGACATGCAAGCTGACAGTCCTTCTGAATCCTCTGCAAGTATCCTAAGTTCCAATTCTCACCCATCTTTACACTTTTATTACTAGTGAACCAGCCTGCCTCTGTCTAATCTTCTAGGCTAACTGATAGTAAAGTCAAACTAGGTTCAGTCCTGTTTATGATTAAACCTCTGCTTTACAAAGATTGGGTTATGTCTCATCTGTAACCGTAAGTAGAAATGGTTCTGTACTGCCTGTTCCAGGAATGGTAATTGTGTCTTTGTTTCAAAAAGTTGTTAATAACCATCTCTCAACTCTACCTTTGTTTAAAAGATTATATGACCACCAATGATTACCTTGTTATGACTACCTGTTGCAGTTACCTTGTGTCGACCACTGCTATGTTTCAATCCTGTAATCCTGCCTGTTTTCCCCATTTGGAACCCCCCTACACATATGGTGCATAAAGGCCTGTCTACCTCACATCCAATGCTGAATTTTCAAGCCCAATTTTAGGGGGCAGCAACTCATGTACCTGAATAAAAAACCTTGATTTAATTAATTGCTTTCTTTAATTATTTTGGCCATAATGATTTGGGTCAGTGGTCTTTCTCCTCCCATCTTTGGGTTTAACACTAGCACCTCTGAACAGAAATGTTATTTTTATTTTATTTCATCAGTATAAAGAAATGTGTTGGCCCATCCATCTTGTGAAATGCAGATTTCAGCATGTGTACCAGTTCATATACCTACTTCATAATTTGTTAATCTTTATGTTCTCAGAGTGTAAATGCTCTGAATTTTAAGTATTTCATTCTATGATTAAACTTTACATTTTTCTAATCACAGGCACCTTTGGTTCATTTCCAGTTTTTAAAAATGTTATTTTATTTGGAAGACAAGAGGGACAAGTATATAGGAGGCCATGGGAAGAATGTTGTGCTTTGGATGTGGCTTAACTGTGTCCACCATGTAGTGGACACTTGTTCAGCAAGGATGATAGCTTTGGGAGGGTCTGTGCAGCTTTTACAGGGTGAATCCTAATGGCTGGTCTTTAGGGGACTTGGTCCTGGGTTGTCACATGACCTCTAGTGGTGTTTGAGAGTTGTCATAAAAGGAGCATGCCTGGTCTTACTTGGGTCTCATTGCTTCCTGTATGGAGACAGGATCTTTCCTATTCACATGCTCCAACAGCCAGTCTTGGCCATGCCCAGAACTCTGCAACACATGAGATGTTCAAAATGATGCAGTCTCAGTGGGGTCTACAGTATAGGCAATTTTGTTTCACCAACATCAAGTACCCTTTTTGTTAATGTATTATATGAGTGTGGGGGTTCATATGACTACAGGGTAGGTAGAGGGTATACCAATACATTATCTATTACTTTACAACTTTGTTTTACTCTATAATTAATTTAGATTAAAATGTTACAGAATAACTGAACAGTCAGTGAGAAGGATTGAATACCTACATGCATGTCACCATTCCTATGAATAAATTGTTTGAATGGTAGAGGAGGTGGCTTACTAGACCTCTAAAAGAAAATATAAGTATTCATTTATTCCATTACAATATAGCAATGTTTAAAAATTTGTCATGTTTTCTTCTACTAGTTCTTTGAAAAAGATAAATAAAATTTAGAAAGAATTATAGTGTCTCACTTGAATTTCTTCTTCCATGGCCCACTCTATAATTTCTAAACTTGATAGGAATTATTCTCTTATACATGCAACAGGATGCTAAAAGAAAATTTCCTCTGAATATTGAGATAATGTACAGCTGAATTCTTCCACTGGTAAGAAACTTGGCTAGAATTTGAAAACATTCACCATAAACGAACACAATGATGTATTAATGCTAAACAATAACCAGATGCAAGTGACACACAGAATTAAAATATGAGATATCTTATAACATGTTACCTTCATCTACCTTCTACATCACATATATAGAAATTTGTAGTTGATCTTTGTCTGAAGAATGTTTTGTAACTCATGTGTAGTAGCGGCTCATCCATGTTTATACATCATACATAAACACAAACACAGAAATTGAGATATACCAGTCTTAGTCATACTCAAAACTCTGTATCCTACTTCAGAGAGAGTTGCTCATTGATGTTTATTGTTGGTCTGTTCACAATAGCCAGGAAATAGTAAAAGCCTAGATATCAATGTGATGAATGAATGACGAAAATGTTGTTCATATACACATGGTATATTATTCATCCATAAATATATGAAAAATTCAGGCAAATGAATGGAATTGGAAATGACCTTCTGAAGGAGATAATCCCATGAAATATGTCAATGTCACATTTCCTGTTGTGTGTGTAGATAACACATTGATCCTTCAGATATATGTGTTTAAGTTGGAGTATCTATATAATTCAGAAAACTGGTAAGGGTCTGTGCAGGGAGTAGGGCAGGAGAATTCAAGAGCAGGTGTTATGAAGTGAGGAGAGTAATGGGACAGAAAGATTAAACTGGACAGAAGATGGGAGAGTAGGGTAGAGATGGGGTAACTGGGAAGGGTATCTACACAAAACACCTTTCAAAAAGGCACATGGAAACCCGCTACCATAGTCACATTCTTAAATAAATATATATAGATAATATATATTTATAAAATAGATATAAATATTTATAGAAATATACACATATTTATAAATAAATAAATAAATAAATAAATAAATAAATAAATAAATAAATAAATACACACACATTTGTAAATGTAGTTGCTCTACAGTGGAGGACACAGTGTATCCCCAGACAATATAGGCTATCAAATATGATGCCCAGTGCTTCTTATAGGTTACCCTTTTATAAGTTGTTGATCAGTGGGATTCTATAGGCTTCCAACCCCCAAACACTACAGCTTATTGCCAATGCCCTTGATCACTCTCCAGAACTTGATTCTAAGACCCTATTGATGAAGACAACATATACTTGAGTCACAGACCACATTGCATCTGGAATTTTTTCTGTGTCCTGCCTGGCCCTGAGGTCCCACAGCTGCTTATAAAAAAATCACCCAGAGGGTTGTATTGATTACCAACTGTATGGCCTATTGCAGGCTTCTTGCTAGCTAGCTCTTTCATCTTAAACTAACCCATTTCTATTAACACTGTATTGCCATGTGTTCTATGCCTTTACATGTGTCCTATTGGTCCTTGAATGGTGGTTTGGCATCTCCCTTTACTCTCCTTTCTCCTTTCACTATTTCTCTTGAATTTTCCTGCCTGGCTCCATCCTGCACTGCCATACACAATGCGGTTTTTATTTATCAACCAATCAGAGCAACACATATTCACAAAGCACAGAAAGACATTCCTTTTCTGTCTAATCAAAAAGGAAGGTTTTAACTTTAACAGTAAAATTACATATAACAAAACAGTTATCAAGCAAGAATTACAGTTACAACATCTAATCTATTTATATTTGGCAAAATTAGAAAATATTCTACTATCCATCCTATTTTTGTAAGTCTAAAGTTTTATATCTAATTTATCTTTTATCATGACTAAGGAAAGCTATAATTATAAATATCTAGGCTTCATCTCCATCAAAGACTCCAGAAGGATGTAATGTTACCTAATGACAGGGACATCAGGTTGCCTGGACAGTCACCCAGAGTTCTTCTGCAATGTTGGGGCATCCATTTTCAGCCTACAGACTTATCTGTGAAGCAGGATTTTTGAAGGACTATCGCATGTTGTCTTGGCAAAGTTCTGCAGTCACTTTCTTTTTTGTGCTGCTTGTCCAATTCGTACAGCATAGTGTCAGCAGTTGAGGCAAGGGCACTTTCTATATGGCTAGCTTTTGCCTTAAAGAAAACAAACTCCATATGGAGTGAAGTAATTGGTGATGCTAGGAGCAGACGTGTCTTATTGCCAAGATAAGTCTATGTTCTTAAAGCATTTTAAATATCATATTCTGTAGGTCTTTGAAGTGTTTGAAGAATGCCTATCTGAACTATATCTCTGTATGACCTTGAAAACATACCATATATTTGTGATTATAGATTACTATAACCAGTATTTCTTAATTACATATTTCATTACTAAATGGGCTGCATAAACATAATACCCTAAATAAGAGTAGAAATATACATACAATATAACAAAATTAACTTTAAATTTGTATCAATAAACTAAAATCCATCCTGATGTAAAATATGTAAGATTAACAGTAGTTTTTTGGATTAAAGTAGATTTAATAATCTACTCTTTTTTCCCCATCATTTCTGTATCATAACCGTGTTTCTTCTTTTAGAAAGAGATTGACTATGAACAATAACAATTTGTAACCAAAACCCCTGAACAAAGATAAACATCCAAAATCCATTTTTGGGAATGTGGGTGTAGTTTTCTAGGCTACTTCCTGATGATTAGGGGTGCTGGTAGTCTTATGGGGCCACAAAGAAAATTTTAGGATTATGGTCAAGTCCTGACTGCAGAAGTCTGTGAAGCTGTATTCTTTGAGCAGTTGCCTTGAGGCTGTTCTGGATGTTGGATCATCTGGAGACCTTTCTGGGGGGGGGTTCTCTTGATAGAACCATATTAACCTAGAAGGAATCTACAGCTTCTCATCTTCTATGGAAAGAGAAGCAAAACCTTTTTTTCCCAAAGCAATGTATCCTTAGACATAAACTTTGAAGTAAAGTGACCTTTAATATATATATATATATATATATATATATATATATTGGTTTAACTCAGCCTTTACAATCAAATGTCTCTCTCCAGTTAATCCCAAAGAAAACATAATCCAGAATCCCTGTGGATTACTGTATTTTTATATATTATTTTATTTTTTAAGACTTTATTTTATGTTTATGACTATATCCCTTCTCTTCTCTCTCTCAAGCCTACATACACTTTTATACACACTGTAAATGTTTAGAGTTTTATTCCATCTGGATCTGTCTTATTGTGAATCTGTAATCATTTTTTGACAATTGATTTAAACTGCAGTTTTGCTAGAACGGAAGCTGTAGCAGCACTGGCTGTCAGCCCCACCCCACTAGGTTTTTTAACATGGCACAGTTACCAAAGAGTCATGCTCATCTCCCCAATTCTGAGAAGCAGTATTAAGTAGTATACCTGTGTTTTTAAGCTTATGGCTGTGCTACCAAGCCAGCAGGCAGTGGCTGGGAGAAGCCTCTTTGTATCATAGCTCAGCCCATCAGAGATACCAGGAATCTCAATATTGCTGCTGAAGCCCAATATGGCCAGCGAACATGTCTCTGTACTGCAGCCCACCCTGAGTGACATGAATTAGGAAGCTGCTCTTGGTTGCATTTTAGAATCCCTTGTTAAAGCTCTCTCAGGTTTTAAGGTGGAAATTCTTGCTATCATATTTGGCACCATAATGTAGCTAGAAGTTTTCCTGTGTCCTGCCTGAGATCTTGGAGCCACTTATAAACTAATCACTCAGAGGCTTAATATTAATTGCAAATTTTATGGCCTATGGTTCAGGCTTCTTGCTAGCTGACTCTTACAACTTAACTCAACCCATAACTAATATACTATGTATTTCCATGTGTTCCATGGCTTTACCTGCCTCCCATTACATGTTGCTCCTTGGACAGCAGTTTGGCATCTCACCTTATTCTCCTTTCTCCTTGGCCTATCTCCCTTGGATTTTCCCACCTGGCTCCATCCTGCCCTGCTATAGGCCAATGTAGCTTTATTTGTCACCAATCAGTACAATGTATATTCACAGTGTACAGAAAGATATCCCATGGCAGAGCAGGGAGAAATCAAGGTGGTTTATTCTGGCTTAGAGTTTGAAGGGCTCTATCCCACCATGGTGGAGACATGGCATCAGGAGTTTGAGGCTAGCTGGTTACATTGAACTGACAATTTGGAAGCAGAGAGTGAGGAAGAATAGAGGCCTCCACAGCAATGACCCACTTCTTCTGCCAGCAAGGTTCTACCTGCTGAAAGTGATACAGGATTCCCATCTGCCATTCCAGCTGGGACCAAGTGTTCAAATGTAGATCCTCTGTGACACTTCACATTGAAACTGCCACAGTCCATCACAACAACTCTAAAAGTATTCCCTCTCACTCCAGCCTAGAGTATGGAGGTACAGTTGACATCAGTCCCCTTCCAAGCTTCAGTTCCCCAGGTCCCAGGAAATTGTATGACTGAATTAGTTTTCAGTTTCCTTCCAGAGACCTCAGTCTTCTGTTTTGTTTGAGAATCATGATATTTGTCTTCTACTTCCTGATTAAATTTCTGTCCTGACTGTAGATGAATCTTAAAGGTCTTATTAAAAACCTGGGGCAAGATATAGGGGTGAAAACCTGAGAGATCAGAGGAATAGGAAAAGCTATAAGCTAATCTAACCTCACTGACACCTCAGTCTCCAAAGAGACCTACTACTTCCTGTATAACCATGCCCATATATAACTTTTTGTTCTGCTATATCATTTTCTTTCTCCCTTTCCAGCCTCTGTCACTTCCTGTCTGTCTGTACAGACCTCCAGGACTCTATGGTTCATGCTGGGATTAAAGGTGCATGTCACCACTCTTGGCTATGTACCCAGTGTGACTTTGAACTCAAAGAGATCCAGACAGATCCCTGCCTCTCAAATGATAGGCATGTACTACCATTGCCTGACTTCTATGTTTACTATAGTGGCTGGCTTTTTCCTCTGATCCTCAGGTAAATTTTATTGGGGGACATATTATTTTCAGAGACATAATACATCACTAAATTTCCCCTTTTTGTCTAAAATAAAAATGTTATAACTAATATATGAAAAACTATATACAATAATACAATAACTATATACAATATATACAAGCAATAAATACAAACAATAAATACAACAATAATGTCTAGTCCATTTACATTTGACAAATTAAGTGAAAATATTCCATTCTATCCTATTTTGGTGAATCCAAAATGTACCTAATTCACTTTCTATCCTATCTTGTATTATCAACAGAAAACTATCTTATGATGTCTTTCAAATTTATACACTACACCTCTTAGTGAATTTCTTTTCTGGAATTTCTTAACAAGGAAAAATATAACTATCCAATCTTCAACTCCCTCAGAATCCTGAGTAGGAAATAATATTACCTAGTAAAACAGGAAGTTTAAACATGTGACTTCCAAATAATGTGTGTTATGACAGAAACAGCCATCTGTTTGGACAATCCCCCGAGGTTTCTCTGCAACACTGGGGCATCATCTTCATTCTACAGGCTTAGCATATCTAACAGACTCATTTGTGAAGCAGGATGTAGGCAAGGCTTACAGCTCGACCCCACATTTAGTGCAAGTATTCCATGTACTAGATAAACTTGAATTCCACCAGTGTCCTGTCATGATTCAGGATTTTAAATTCTGGAGATTGCTGGTGTTTTTAGAATTCAGCTTCCCATTCTTCTCTGTTTGTGAATGGCTTCATCTCATATTAAACGCCAGTCTACCATTGAGAAGCCAGACTCCATCAGTTTATTTACTCCTCCAAGAATAACTGTCCCAGTTACTGTTCCACTGCACAACAGGAGCCGTTGGCCCACTGTCTGTTCAGCTGCCTTCAAAGGAAGGGGCACTGTACTTTTTTTGGATTGCAAAGGCCACTTCAGCAATGGTGCCATATTTCCCTGGCCTCAGAGGATGCCTGTTGCCAAAGCTGTAACCACTTTTGTCTTGGCAAGGATCAGCAGTCCTTTGCTTTGTGTCCTGCTTGTCCATTTTGGACAGCATACTGTCAGCAGTTGATGCAAGGGCACTTTCTTTCCCAGTGGTTAACTTTTGTCACAATGAAAGGTAATTCCATGAGAAGGTTCTTCAATGCCCATATCTTCTCTGAAGTAGTTTGGTGCTGCCAGGGGCAGACATGTCTCATAGTCATCAAAAAAGAAAAAAATCTATGTTTTTAAAACTTCTTAAATGCCATTTTATATAGCTCTCAGAAGGGTTTGAAAATGACCAGTCTATCTAAAATATATCTCTGCTTGACCTTGAAAACATACCTAATATGACTTCAAATTTGATTGCAATGATTACTAACTTACATTTCTTTATATCCTAATAGTTGGTAATAATAACTTTCAAGGATTAGCAAATTGAATTACATTGTTAAATGAACTGTATAGGTACAATACTTTGAGCAACATTAGAAATATATGTATAATATAGTCTAACAAAATCAATCTCAAATTTGTAGCAATATACATAATTTGTATGCAATATACGAAAATCCAATCCAATGTAAAATATTTAAAACTCATAGTTGCTTTTTAAAATTAGATTCAATAATCTACCTTTTTATCTTATCATGTCTATATAAGTCAATCTCAAATTTGTAGCAATATACAACATTTTTATATAATATACAAAAATCTAATCCAATGTAAAATATTTAAAAGTAGTAGTTGCCTTTCAAAAGTAGATTCAATAATCTACTTTTTTAATCTATATCTTCTCTTTTTACTTCTCAGAGTATATTCAATAATCTACCCTTTATTCTATCATTTCTATATCTTTTTTGAGAGTAGATTCAATAATCTACCTCTTATATATATCCTCCTTTTTTTCAAACAAGAACCTTAAATCTAATCTCCTTTGTTTAGACTTTTTCCTGACCATTAACAATAACAACTTGTAACCAACCATCCTAAACAATGACAATTATCCAAACCCATTGAAAGACTAAAACCCACCCACCCCACCTCTTGGGAATGTAGGTGTTGTGTTCTTAAAATTACTTCCTGATGTTTGTGGCCAAAGCCATCTTTATGGGATCCTGAAAAGAAAAAAAATTTGGGTTAATTGTCAGATCCTGGGAGAGGTAGATGTATCATTTGTTGCCCAAATTTGATTGCATAATGCAAAAATACAGGGCTTATCTTAAGTTCTTGTTTGAGTAGTCTGTGAGGCTGAATCATCTCAGTGAGCCATCTTGAAATGATCCTGAGCAGTTTGTAGTCCAAAGCTGATCTTTGGGTGATGTTTGTCAGCTTAGTGGTATTATTATTGTCCAAGTGGAATTGTCATTGTGGAGTCCCATCATCTTTTTGGAGACTTCAAAGTTGCTATTAGGTGTGGTCATGATTCCCTGCAGAAAACTGATGGAAACTCAAACACGAAAACATGTATAGGCAGCTAGATGAAGCCTTTTTTTTGAGAATTCGTTAGTACTCTATGACCATTAATATCATAACAAAAATTAAAAAAAATCTTATAAATTTTGATATAAAATTCATATCTTAAGGAAAGTTTTAAAGAATCAAAATATAGCCAGAAAACTGAAATTATTGGCAATAAAATAGTACCTTAATTTTGGTTTTCTTCTGTCCCGTATCAGATGGCTCTTCTACATTATACAAAGATTTTGTATTTCCTTTTAACAAGCATGCTTGGATTTAGAGAAGAAGAGAGCCATTCTCCAACTCCAAAGCCAGCTTTAATTTTTAATTGAACTGGGACTATATAAAGATCATTTTTGTTATGTGTTTGCGGAGTAGAGCAGAAACAAACATTTAGGAAGACTTATAAAATTTTTATGTGATATACCAATAGGCCAATTTACTCTTTTTCTTGGGACATTTATTCTGGATGATTTGTCCTTTTTCTTCAGATGTCTCATTTGTCCAATGTTCTTCAGATTCCTTAGCCTTCATTCTCCTGAAAGACAAAAGCAAAAACCCTTCCTCAAGCTTGACTTTGGGGAGGTTCCTTTTTGGCAAGTTATATCTGATTAAATGAAAAGCATTTGTTAGTGGTATATGTTAATTTTAGATTGGATGGTCATGCTGTTTGATTAACTACCACCTCTTCTAATTAAAAGGTCTCTCTTGTTCAAATTGGACTTTTATCAATATTGATGGTATCCATAGCATTTCTTTTCTTGTAGAAACAAAAGAAAAACCTTGTCCCCAACATAATAAATATCCTGGTTTCCATTATGAGGTCAGCACATCTTTAAAGTATATAGGCTGATTTAATTCTGTAGTTTTCCATTATCCAATGTCTTTCTACAGCTGTTGTTCCTTTCTCATTAGCACTGAGAAAATTCAAAGTTAATACAGCATTATGTAATCTATTTCTGGGGGTTTCTGTTTGCCCTTTCTGTTTATTTAGCATATCCTTTAGAGTTTTATTTGATCTTTCTATGAATGCTTAGCCTGTAGGATTATGTGGTATACCTGTAATATGCTTTATATTGTAATAAGCAAAAAAGAGTTTCATTTTACCAGAGATATGTGCTGGAGCATTGCCAGTTGTAATTTGTGCAGGTACATCCATGATGGCCCTACCTTCTAACAAATTAGTGATTACTGAATCAGCTTTTTCAGAACTCAGAGAAGTTGCCTATTGAAATCCTGAATAAGTATCAATGGTGTGGTGTACGTATTTCATTTTCCAAATACTGCAAATTGGAACATATCCATCTGCCAGATTTCATTCCTCTGAGTACCGTTGGCATTACATCCTGTTGTTAGTGGTGACTGATTGTAAACAGAACAAGTAGGACATATTCCTTCCAATTTCCTTGGCTTGTTGCCAGGTTATGGAAAAATCCTTTTTAAACCTTTACTGTTGACATGATGTTTTTATGAAATTCTGAGGCTTCCAGCACAATTCCTATCAATAGTTTATCAGTCTCATCATAACCTTGTGCTAGGGGGCCTGGCAGACCTGTATGGGATCAGATGTGAGTTGTTTATAAAGGGATGCTTTCTATTCCTGATTATGTCTTGTAACTAAACAAATAACAGAGTTAATTTTGACTCATCATGGATAAATTCTGCAGTCTCAATATGTAAGATCACTCTTTCAGCATATTGAGACACTAACTATGTTGAGAGGTTCTGAATAATCCATCAATACCATCTCTTCCAAAGCCTGAAGTTTCTCGGTTGTTAAAGGCCATTACTGAACTCATATAGGCTTGTCTGTTAACCATTAAAAAGGTAGAGCTGTTGGTGTCCTTGAAAGATCAGCAGTTTTTGTGCACTGTTTTTGTATAGTATGGATGGCCGGTGACTACTCTTTATAGTAATACTTTCTAATATTTCTCTCAGAAACATGTGTTAGTTTATAGTTTGTTTCTTATGGTTTGTTTATCTTTGACCCGGCCAGCAGGCCAGGTTATTTTGTGGGACTTGAGGAGGCACCTCCTGAAAACCAATGGGGGCGAGAGAGAAATGGAGACCCTGCACGTATATAGAGTCAGTCTGAGTTGCGTCAAGGTCTCGTTTATTGCAAGGGGAAATGGGTTTATATATGCTGGGAGATGGGAAAAATGAAGGAGAAATGAAAGCTTAAAGAATGGGTTGATAAATGGGGTCCAGGTGGTTTCTTTGAAGAATAGAGCTGAGGGAGAGGTTTCCTTGAAGACTAAAGTCAAAGAGAGGTCTCTTTGGTCCAATGCTTGTGCAACTGACCAACCGAACATACTCAAGGAAGTTAGCCTGAAAGTACATTAATCTAAAGGTACATTCTGTAGTTTTTCCGGGAGTTATTGTTTCTTGTAACTTAGTAACGGTTGTCAAGGGTACAGTCACATCAGATCAGCCAGGCAAGAAAGGTCACAGCGCAGTCATCCAACTTTTGGTCCCCAACAGTTTATGGTCAGAGGAATGCTAATCTGGGTATTCCATTGTTGTAATAGGTCATAGCCCCATAAATTCTTAACTATATTAGCCACATATGGCTTTAATTTTCCTCTCCATCCTTCTAGCTTTATACATTTGACTCATCTTGTGCTCTATTTCACTTGAGATAATGTTTCAATCCCTAACTCCTGGACATCTACCTCCTGAAGAGGCCAATTTGGATGCCAAAATTCTGGTGCAATTATTGTGATGTCCACACCTGTGTCTACAAGACCTTCTGAGAGAAAGTCATTGATTCATATATTTAATTTTGGTCTTTGTTCATTTATAGAAGTTTGCCAAAAATTTCACTTCATGGTTTCTCCTGAATTTCCTGTTCTCTCTGCTATAAGTGTTCTATCACCCCAAGCAGTATGGGTTACAATAGGCATTTGGTTATTTAAATGCTCTGAGAAGGGGTTTCTTCTATGATGGAAGGAAAGGACTGAACTGAGTTTGCCATGTGAGCCCTCAAGAGGCCCCTCAGACAGTTTCCCAATGGCAGAGGCAAAGGATTACCTTGTCTGTACATTGTTGATCTACATTCATTAGTCCAATGTTTACTCTGACTGCACCTTCTGCATAATCCAGAAGGGAGGGGCATTCTGTTGCCATTGCTTCTTGAAGAAGCATTGTTTCTAGAAATGCCCTGTTTACAGTCCCTTTTTAGGTGACCATTTTTACTGCAGTTAAAGCATCTGATATTATTATTTTTCTTCAAAGCTCTTGAAATCACTTCTATCAACATATCACCATGGTCATGAGACTCAATATTAATTTTGTCCCTGATCCAATCCTCCAAGGGTTTTGATTGTACCTTTAATGACCTGATTACCCTTTTTTCATACTGAATTCATGTTCTCAAAAGCAAAAGATTCAATTATTATCTGTCTAGCTTCTGAATTTGGTATAATTCTATTTACTACTAAAGACAGCCTTTGTAAAAAATCCATAAAGGTTTCTCTTGGAACCTGCATAACTTTTGTAAATGATTCAATTTTCTTCCCTGCTTCCTCAGTTCTGTCCCACCCATTCATGGCTGCCATGTGGCATAGAATTAGGGTTTGGTTATCATATAAACATTGTCTTTGTATATCAGTGTAATCACCTTTCCAAGAAGCTGATCCTGGGAAATGTCTACAACTCTATTCCTACATTGTTGTTCTATAGTTTTATTCTCCTCTTTCTACCTTTCTACCTCTTTCTCTATTTTCCACTGTAACTGTTTTCTGAACTCTAGCATGGCTGTAGCCAATTCTTTCCAGTCCTGAGAGATAATTCTATTACAAGTTGTCCATGAGTTTAACATCTGCTTTACAAATGGAGAATGCATGCCATATGATACTATATCTTCTTTAAATCTCCTCAAATCTAACATTTCCACTGGAGTCCAGTTAGTTCATATACACCCTGGAGCATTTGGCAGTTCCTGTAAGGTTACCAGGTAGATTAATGTTTGCTGTCTGGTAACCTGAGGCTTTTTCTCTGTAACCATGTAATTCAATCCTGAGATATGTTCACCTTTAAATTCTTCTATCTGGGTCTTAATTTCTCTATAACTCATTTTAACATGTTTTTCTAATGAGTTTTCTAATCTAATCTTTAATGATTGCTCTTGGTAATCAAATTGACCAACCTTTTTTTTAATTTTTAAAAAGTATATTTATTTATTTTATTTTTAATTTTTTTATCTTATTTTTTTGTTTTTTCGAGACAGGGTTTCTCTGTGTAGCTTTGCGCCTTTCCTAGAACTCACTTGGTAGCCCAGGCTGGCCTCAAACTCACAGAGATCAGCCTGGCTCTGCCTCCCAAGTGCTGGGATTAAAGGCGTGCGCCACCACCGCCCGGCTTATTTTTAATTTTTTGTTTGGTGTTTTTTTTTTTTTTTAAATTTTTTTCTTTATTAAGAAATTTTCTCAAAATTGACCACATACTTGGCCACAAAGCAATTCTCAATAGATACAAAACAATTGGAATAACCTCCTGTGTTCTATCAGACCACCAAGGTCTAAAGTTAGATTTCAACAACAACAAAAATTACAGAAAACCTACAATCTCATGGAAACTGAATAATGCTCAACTGAATCACCAATGGGTTAGGGAAGAAATAAAGAAAGAAATTAAAGAATTCCTAGAGATTAACGAAAATGAAGACACCACATACCCAAACCTATGGGACACTATGAAAGCAGTGCTAAGAGGGAAATTCATAGCACTAAATGCGCACATAAAGAAGTTGGAGAAATCTCACACTAGGGACTTAACAGCACACCTGAAAGCTCTAGAACAAGAAGAAGCAAAGTCTCCCAAGAAGAATAGACGCCAGGAAATCATCAAATTGAGAGCTGAAATCAATAAAATAGAAACAAAGAGAACAATACAAAAAATCAATGAAACAAAGAGTTGGTTCTTTGAGAGAATCAACAAGATAGACAAGCCCTTATCCAAACTAACCAAAAGACAGAGAGAGAACATCCAGATTAACAAAATCAGAAACGAAAAGGGGGACATAACAACAGACATTGAGGAAATCCAGAGAATCATCAGGTCATACTTCAAAAACCTCTATTCCACAAAACTGGAAAATCTAAAAGAAATGGATAATTTTCTGGATAGGTACCACATACCTAAGTTAAATCAAGACCAGATAAACTATTTAAATAGTCCAATAACTCCTAAGGAAATAGAAACAGTCATTAAAAGTCTCCCAACCAAAAAAAGCCCAGGGCCAGATGGTTTCAGCGCAGAATTCTACCAGATCTTCAAAGAAGACTTAATACCAATACTCTCTAAATTGTTCCACACAGTAGAAACAGACAGAACATTACCAAACTCCTTCTATGAGGCTACAATTACCCTGATTCCTAAACCAAACAAGGATACAACAAAGAAAGAGAACTACAGACCGATCTCCCTCATGAACATTGATGCAAAAATACTCAATAAAATACTGGCAAACAGAATCCAAGAACACATCAAAACAATTATCCACCATGATCAAGTAGGCTTCATCCCAGGGATGCAAGGATGGTTCAACATACGAAAGTCCGTCAATGTAATACACCATATAAACAAACTGAAAGAAAAAAACCACATGATCATCTCACTAGATGCAGAAAAGGCATTTGACAAAATCCAACACCCCTTCATGATAAAGGTCTTGGAGCGATCAGGAATACAGGGAACATACCTCAACATAATAAAGGCAATTTACAGCAAGCCAACAGCCAACATCAAACTAAATGGAGAGAAACTCAAAGCAATTCCACTAAAATCAGGAACGAGACAAGGCTGTCCACTCTCCCCATACTTATTCAATATAGTACTTGAAGTTCTAGCCAGAGCAATAAGACAGCATAAGGAGATTAAGGGGATACAAATGGGAAAGGAAGAAGTCAAGCTTTCCCTATTTGCAGATGACATGATAGTATACTTGAGTGACCCCAAAGATTCAACCAAGGAACTGATACAGCTTATAAACACCTTCAGCAACATAGCAGGATACAAGATCAACTCAAAAAAATCAGTAGCCCTCCTATATACAACTGACAAACAGGCTGAGAAGGAAATCAGAGAGACATCACCCTTTACAATAGCCACAAATGACATAAAATACCTTGGGATAACATTAACCAAGCAAGTGAAGGACCTATATGACAAGAACTTCAAGTCCCTGAAAAAAGAAATTGAAGAAGATGTCAGAAAATGGAAAGATCTCCCGTGCTCATGGATAGGCAGGACTAACATAGTAAAAATGGCAATTTTACCAAAAGCTATCTATAGATTCAACGCAATCCCCATCAAAATACCAACACAATTCTTCACAGACCTGGAAAGAATAATACTCAACTTCATATGGAAAAACAAAAAACCCAGGATAGCCAAAAGAATCCTGTACAATAAAACAACCTCTGGCGGCATCACGATCCCTGACTTCAAGCTCTACTATAGAGCTACAGTAATAAAAACAGCCTGGTACTGGCATAAAAACCGACTTGTGGACCAATGGAATCGAATTGAAGACCCTGACATTAATCCGCACACCTATGAACATATAATTTTTGACAAAGAAGCCAAAAGCGTACAATGGAAAAAAGAAAGCATCTTCAACAAATGGTGCTGGCATAACTGGATATCAACGTGCAGAAGGCTGCAAATAGATCCATATTTATCACCATGCACAAAACTTAAGTCCAAGTGGATCAAAGACCTCAACATAAATCCAGCTACTCTGAATCTGCTAGAAGAGAAAGTAGGAAGTAGTCTTGAACGCATTGGCATAGGAGATCGCTTCCTAGGTATAACACCAGTAGCTCAGACACTGAGACAAACAATCAATCAATGGGACCTCTTGAAACTGAAAAGCTTTTGTAGAGCAAAGGATACGGTCAACAAGGCAAAGCGACAGCCCACAGAATGGGAAAAGATTTTCACCAAACCCACATCTGACAGAGGACTGATATCCAGAATATATAGGGAACTCAAGAAATTAAACATCAAAATTCCCAACAGTCCAATTAAGAAATGGGCCATAGAACTAAACAGAGAATTCTCAGCAGAGGAAACACAAATGGCTGAAAGACATTTAAGGAATTGCTCAACATCCCTAATCATTAGGGAAATGCAAATCAAAACAACTCTGAGATACCACCTTACGCCAGTCAGATTGTCTAAGATCAAAAACACTGAGGACACCTTGTGCTGGAGAGGATGTAGAGCTAGGGGAACTCTCCTCCACTGCTGGTGGGAATGCAAGCTGGTACAGCCACTGTGGAAATCAATATGGCGCTATCTTAGAAAATTGGGAATCAATCTCCCCCAAGATCCAGCTATACCACTCTTGGGCATATACCCAAGGAATGCTCAATCATACCACAAGGGCACTTGCTCAGCTATGTTCATATCAGCATTATTTGTAATAGCCAGAACCTGGAAACAACCTAGATGCCCTTCAACCGAAGAATGGATAAACAAACTGTGGTACATATATACAATGGAATACTACTCAGCAGAGAAAAACAATGACATCATGAGGTTTGCAGGCAAATGGAGGGATCTAGAAAAAATCCTCCTGAGTGAGGTAACCCAGACTCAGAAAGACAAACATGGTATGTACCCACTCATAGGAGAATACTAGCTGTGGAACAAGGATGACTGGACAGCTACTCGCAACACCAGGGAGGCTACCTGGATAACAGGACCCCAAGAAAGACACAGGGATCGCCCAATGACAGAGAAATGGAGGAGATCTACATGAACAATCTGGACATAATGAGGGGCGAGGGGCGAGAGAAAGAGAACTTGGGGAAGCAGGAGATCCCAAATGGATCAAGAACAGAGAGGGAACACAAGGAATGTTCATGGTAAATGAAGACCACATGAGAATAGGAAGAAGCAAAGTGCTGGAGAGGCCCACAGAAATCCACAAAGATGCCCCCACAATAAACTGCTGGCAATAGTCGAGAAATAGCCCGATTTGACCTACCCTGGTGATAAGATGGCCAAACACCCTAATTGTCGTGCTAGAAACCCCATCCAGTAACAGAGGGAACTAGATGCAGATATCCACGGTCAGGCCCTGGGTGGAGCTCCGGGAGTCCAATAGGCAAGAAGGAGGAGGGTTTATGTGATCAAGAGTTGTTGGGACCAGGGATGGATGGAATACAGGGACAAATGGCCAAACGAATAGAAACACATGAACTGTGAACCAATGGCTGAGGGGCCCCCAACTGGATCAGGCCCTTTGAATGGATGAGACAGTTGATTGGCTTGATCTGTTTAAAAGGCATACAGGCATTTGAACCGGGCCCTGTGCTCAGTACATGAATTGACTGTTTGAAACCTGGGTCTTAGTAGAGACCCTAGGCTCAGCCTGGGAGGAGGGAACTAGACCTGCCTGGGCTGACTCCACCAGGTCGATCTCAATCCCCGGGGGAGTCTATGCCCTTGAGGAGATGGAAATGGGGGGTGGGCCGGGGGGAGGGGGGCGGGCCGGGGGGAGGGGGGCGGGACGGGAGGAGGGAGAAAGGGGGAATTTATGGCTGATATGTAAAGTTGAATTATATTGTAAAATAAAATAAAATAAATTCAAAAAAAAAAAAGAAATTTTCTATTCACTCCTCATGCTATCCACAGATCACCTCTCCTCCCACCTCCCACCCCTCAGCCCTCTTTCCCAAGCCACCCCACATCCCCACATCCCCCAAATTGAGGTCTCCCATGGGGAGTCAGCAGAGCCCAGCTCACTGAGCCTAGGCAGGTCCAAACCCCTTCCCACTGCACCAAGGCTGTGCAAGGTGTCACCTCAAGGCACCAGATTCCCAGAAGCCTGCCCATGCACCAGGGATAGATCCCCATCTCCCTGTCTGGGTGCCCCCCAAACCTTTTGAGCCAAACAATCGTCTTCCATGTCCAGAGGGCCTAGTCCAGTCCCATGGGGGCTCCACAACCACCAGTTCACAGTACATGGGTTTCCACTAGTGTGGTCCGTCATCTCTGCACATCCTCCCATCATGATCCCAACATCCCTTGCCTGCAGTATCTCTCCTCTCTCTCTCATCAACTGGATTCCCAGAACTCAGCCTGGTGACTGGCCGTGGATCTCTGCATCTGCCTCCATCTGTCACTGGACAAAGGCTCTATGATGACAGCTAGGTTATTTGCTAGACTTTGACCAACCTTTTTAATGCTAAAATAAAAAATGATCAAGCAAATAATAGTCATAATTGTTGTAATGTACATCTCATCAACATTAATTATCCTCTCATTTAATTGTTCCACTTTAAGACTGCATGATATGCTATCAGAGACCAAGTTCCTTCCATTGTAAAAATGTTTCCAATTTTTAATATGGGAAAAAAATTCTGTTCTAACTAATTTCTCCCTTTAAGATATCTTAATTGACTTACCAAGTCTGTTGACTGTGTAGAACAGTTTAAGACTGAGGGAATTTCCAAGCAGTTACCTAGTGTGGTAACAGTCTGAGATGGGAATCCAGAGAGAGCCTACAACCCACCAGGAGAGAAAAAGCAGAAGAGGTCCATGAGGTGTGTAGCTGTGGCTGTGTGCAGCTCCGGCCTGAGCCATGTAGCTCTGGCGTGAGTTGGGGTGGAGGCCTGTAGGCCACAAGTGGCTTTTTTAATGAATTCATGCCTCAATTGTTGGAGTGCCAATTGTAGATGAATTGCTAAATGATCTTATTAAATAAAAACCTGGAGACAGATATAGGGGTGAAAACCTGAGAGATCAGAAGAATAGCAAAATCCACAAGCTAACCTTACCCCACTGACACCTCAGTCTCCAAAGAGACCTACTTCCTGTATACCCACACCATGCCTGTATGCCTTTCTGTTCTGCTATATTATTTGTTCTCTCCCTGTCCAGCTGTGTCACTTCCTCTCTGTCTATACAGACCTCCAGACCTCTATGATTAGTGCTGGGATTAAAGGTGTGTTCACCATGCGTGGCTCTGTTCCCAGTGTGACTTTGAACTCACAGAGATCCAGATAGGTCCCTGCTTCCTGAATGATAGAATTAAAGACATGTGCTACCATTGCCTGACTTCTGTGTTTACTACAGTAGCTGGCTTTTTCTTCTGATTCTCAGGTAAATATTATTGGGGAACATAGGATATTGGGGGACACAATACATCACCATACCCGACTCTTTTTGAAGATGGACTCTTACCTAGAAGCATAAATCAACTAATTCCTTTCTTTCCCTATGTTGCCTTTGGTTAGAATGATTTGTCACAGGAACAGAAAAGAATCTTGAACATTTAGGAAGAAAAGAATTCTGAGGATGGTGCCAAGAGTGGACCCCAGCTTATGAGATTTCTGAGGAGAGGAAGGACTCTGTCCAGAATTGGGCTGGGGACCCTACTTGTAATATTTCCTTCAAGATTTTGGCATCATTCTGTCCTTGTCCTTTGAGCTTTAAAGAAGTTGAATTTAAACCTAATGGACTAATTTGTGTGATGAAGAAAATCGTGTTAAACCTGCTTAAATTATTGGAAAGGAGCATGGGACAACGTAGAAGCTGTACCTGTCAGAGAGATTAGAATCAGTAAGCAGTAAGCCTGGTGTTTATTATTGTAAAAATAAGACAGTATTTCTTGGGTGTCTACACACAGAAGTTGTTGACCCGGAAGTTGAGGCTTCATCTCAAACTGGCATCAGAAATTTCCTGTACTGGTTTTGAAGTTATGAATGACAAAATATACAGGAGTACATAAAAGACAGCTGAGGTCATACACTGTGAGGTGGGGTTGGACCCTGAGAGGACTACCAGGGAGGCCACTGTGTGACTCTGTGAAAATGACATTAAGTTGCCATGGAAATTACAGGATAGTAGAGTTGCCAGGACAATTGGATATCAGTCAAGAAGGGCTTTGGGCACATGATGGAGCTGGTTGAGGAAGCTATATGTGTTCCCAGCAGCAGGTTAGGAGCAGTGAGGCTCCCCAAGCCTTTTGGGGCCTGGGTGATTATGAACTTCAGATTCTGCACTTTGATCTGAAGGGCATAGTTTTTATCCTGCTGGATTTTGTTTGTGTTTTGATCTTATCAGTTTTAGAGCTCATAATTAGGAAATATTAGATGGTTAATTATGTTGTGTCTGTTAATTCCTGGTTTGAGAAAGGAGCACTGAATGCTTCTTGTATTGCCAGATCATGATATGTCTGTGGATATGAGAGGTGGAAGGGTTTGTATTAGAAGTGATTTGTTTGGATGTTAAGCTGACAAGAGGTGGAGTCATAGATTTTTAAAGGAGCCCTGGGATTCTTGGCAATGAGCAACAAGGTTAGATTCTACAAGAATCCCTGAACAGGTAATATTAAAACTATCAGAGTAAAATCTAAGCTGAAGAGGAGACCCAAGGCTATTGAAGAGGGCAAGAATGTGGAATGTCTGAAGAGGAAAGATGCAAGGAATTAATGGAACCAGCCACAGAGAGAAGCCATGTGTCTATAAGGGCCAAGTAATAGAGGCAGCAAAGTCAAACTTATTGGATTAATCATTATAGCATGTGACAGGGATGGCAGACAGAGATTTACAGAATTTAATGTTTTTATTCTGTGGATTAGTTTTGCTTTGGTCAGATATTTTCTTCTTCTCCCCTTGAAGATTGGTAATATTTTCTCTACCATAGTACTGCAGAATTGAATCTGTTGTGTTTTATTATTCATGGAGGTTCACAGGCATTGATCTCAGAGGAGACTTTGAACTTGGGCTTTTGAACAGTGTTTGAACCATTAAGACTTCGGTGACTGTTGAAGATGGGCTGTCTGGATTTTACATTATGAAATGTGCATGTCCCTTTCCGGTCAAAGGCAGTGTTTTATTTAGTATTTCCATTGCTTTAAAGGGATACCATTGTTGTTTTAAAAATGATGAGCTGCATTGGTTACCATGCAGAAAGGTCATGAGGCATGAGCCATGAGAAAACCCAGTGTAAGAGCTTTATTATGAGGAAGGGGGCACGTGGAGTTCTGGGAGTCCGATTGGCAAGAGAGATGTTGAGACCATGATTGGAAAAAGCATAGGGACAAATAGCCAAAACCATTGGAAACACATGAACTATGAACCAATAGCTGAGGAGCCCCCGTGGAACTGTACCAGGCCCTCTGGATAAGTGAGACAGCTGATTAGCTTGAACTGTTTGGGAGGCCCCCAGGCAGTGGGACCGGGACCTGTCCTTAGTGCACAAAACAACCAGGCCTGGGGAAGAAGTATGTGCAAAGAGCAGGGGGAGAGAGAGAGAGAAAAGGGGGGGGGGGGGAGGAGAGAACAGAGAAGAGGAGGAGGAGTCTATGTCAGGCTTTTTTTTTTCTTTTTTTTTCGTTTTGAATTTTTTTTTACTTTTTTTTTCCATTCTATTTTATTTTACAACACCATTCAGTTCCACTTATCAGCCACGGATTCCCTTGTTCTCCCCGTTTCCACCTCCTTCAGGGCAAAGCCTCCCCCGAGGACTGAGACCAACCTGGCAGACTCAGTCCAGGCAGGGCCAGTCCCCTCCTCACAGGCCGAGCCAAGCTACCACGCACAAGCCCCAGGTTTCAAACAGCCAACCCATGCAATGAGCACAGGACTTGGTCCCACTGCCTGGATGCTTCCCAAACAGACCAAGCCAACCAACTGTCTCACCCATTCAGAGGGCCTGATCCAGTTGGGGGCCCCTCAGCCACCGGCTCACAGTTCATGTGTTTCCATTCATTTGGCCATTCGTCCCTGTGCTTTATCCAACCTTGGTCTCAACAATTCTCGCTCATATAGACCCTCCTCCTTCTCTTAAATTGGACTCCCGGAGCTCAGCCCGAGGCCTAGCCATGGATCTCTGCTTCCAGATCCCTCAGTCATTGGATGTGGCTTCCAGCATGACAACCAGGGTGTTTGGCCATCCGATCACCAGAGTGGGTCAGTTCCGGCTGTCTCTCGACCATTCCCAGTAGTCTATTGTGGGGGTATCTTTGTGGATTTCTGTTGGCCTCTCTAGCATTTTGCTTCTTCCTATTCTCATGTGGTCCTCGTTTATCATGGTCTATGTCAGGCTTTTTTATAAATAATTAATTTATTGTTACATATCAGCCACAGATTCCCCTGTCCTCCTTCCTTTCACCCCCACCTGCCCTCCCCCTGACATACCCCCAATTCCCATCTCCTCCAGGGCAAGGACTCCCCTGGGGATTCAGCTCAGCCTGGTAGATTCAGTCAAGGAAGGTCCAGTCCCCTCCTCCTTTCACCTAGGCTGAGCAAAGTGTCCCAAAATAGGCCCCAGGCTCAAAAAACCTAGCTCATGCACTAAGGACAGGTCCCAGTCCCACTGCCTGGGGGCCTCCCAAACAGTTCAAGCTAATCAGCTGTCTCACTTATCCAGAGGGCGTGGTACAGTTCCACGGGGGCTCCTCAGCTATTGGTTCATAGTTCATGTGTTTCCAATGGTTTTGGCTTTTTGTCCCTATGCTTTTTCCAATTATGGTCTCAACATCTCTCTTGCCAATCGGACTCCCAGAACTCCACATGGGGTCTGTACTTGGATCTCTGCATCTGCTTCCATCAGTCATTGGATGAGAGTTTTATCATGACAGATAGGGTGTTCGGCCATCCATTCACCAGAGTAGGTCAGTTCGGGCTTCCTCTTGACCATTGCCAGTAGTCTATTATGGAGGTATCTTTGTGGATTTCTGGGGAGCCTCTCTAGCACTCAGCTTCTTCCTATTCCCATGGGGTCTTCATTTATCATGGTATCTCTTTCCTTGTTCTCCCTCTCTGTTCTTGATCCAGCTGGGATCTCCTGCTCCCCTAAGCTCTCTTTCCCCTGACCCTTGTCCTTCATTCCCCCGCCCCCTTGTTCAGTTTGCTCATGCAGATCTCATCCAGTTCTCTGTCACTGTGTGATCCCTGTGTCTTTCTTAGGGTCCTCTTTACTAGGTAGCCTCTCTGGAGTTATGAGTAGGAGTCAAGTCATCCTTTGTTTTACATCTAGTGTCCACCTATGAGTGAGAACATACCATGTTTTTATTTGTGAGTCTGGGTTACCTCTCTCAGGATGATATTTTCTAGATCCATCCATTTGCCTGCAAACCTCATGATGTCATTGTTTTTCTCTGCTGAGTAGTAATCCATTGTGTATATGTACCACATTTTATTTATCCATTCTTCAATTGAAGTGCATCTAGGTTGTTTCCAGGTTCTGGCTATTACAAACAATGCTGATATGAACATATCTGAGCATGTGCCCTTGTGGTATATGCCCAAGAGTGGTATAGCTGGGTCTTGGGGGAATATTGATTATTGATTCCCAATTTTCTTAGAAAGTGCCATATTGATTTCCAAAGTGGCTGTACAAACTTGCATTCCCACCAACAGAGGAGGAGACTTCCCCTGGCTCCACATCCTCTCCAATATAAGCTGTCTTCAGTGTTTTTGGTCTTAGCCATTCTGACAGGTGTAAGATGGTATCTCAGAGTTGTTTTGATTTGCATTTCCCTGATGATTAGGGATATTGAGCAATTCCTTAACTGTCTTTCAGCCATTTGAGCTTCCTCTGTTCAGAATTCTCTGTTTAGCTCTATAGCCCATTTCTTAATTGAACTGTTGGGCATTTTGATGTCTAATTTCTTGAGTTCTTTATATATTCTGGATATCAGCCCTTTGTCAGATGTGGGGTTGGTGAAGATCTTTTCTGATTCTGTAGGCTGTTGCTTTGTCTTGTTGACCATGTCCTTTGCTCTAAAAAAGCTTCTCTGTTTCAAGAGGTCCCATTTATTAATTGTTTCTCTCAGTGTCTGTGCTACTTGTGTTATATTTAGGAAGTGATCTCCTATGCATTCAAGACTACTTCCTACTTTCTCTTCTATCAGGTTCAGAGTAACTGGATTTATGTTGAGGTATTTGATCCACTTGGACTTAAGTTTTGTCAATGGTGACAGATATGGATCTATTTGCAGCCTTCTACATGTTGACATCCAGTTATGACAGCACCATTTGTTGAAGATGCTTTCTTTTTTCCATTGTACAGTTTTGGTTTCTTTGTCAAAAATTATATGTTCATAGGTGTGCAGAATAATGTCAGGGTGGTCAATTCGATTCCATTGGTCCACATGTCGGTTTTTATGCCAGTACCAAGCTGTTTTGATTGCTGTAGCTCTATAGTAGAGCTTGAAGTCAGGAATGGTGATTACTCTAGACGTTGTTTTATTGTACTGGATTCTTTTGGATATCCTGGGTTTTTTTTTTGTTTTTCCATATGAAGTTGAGTATTGTTCTTTCCAAGTCTGTGAAGAATTGTGTTGGTATTTTGATGGGGATTGCATTGAATCTGTAGATTGCTTTTGGTAAGATTGCCATTTGTACTATGTTAACCCTACCTATCCATGAGCATGGGAGATCTTTCCATTTTCTAACATTTTTTTCAGTGTCTTTTTTTCAAGGACTTAAAGTTCTTGTCATATAGGTCCTTCACTTGCTTAGTTAGAGTTACCCCAAGGTATTTTATATCATTTGTGGCTATTGTAAAGGGTGATGTATCTCTGATTTCCTTCTCAGCCTATTTGTCAATTGTATATAGGAGGGCTACTGATTTTTTTGTGTTAATCTTGTATCCTGCTACATCGCTGAAGGTGTTTATAAGCTGTATGAGTTTCTTGGTCGAATTTTTGGGGTCACTCATGTATACTATCATGACATCTGCAAATAGCGAAAGCTTGACTTCTCCTTTCCAATTTGTATCCCCTTAATCTCCTTATGTTGTCTTATTGCTCTGGCTAGAACTTCAAGTACTATATTGAATAAGTATGGGGAGAGTGGATGCCTTATTCCTGATTTCAGTGGAATCGATTTGTGTTTCTCTCCGTTTACTTTGATGTTGGTTGATGGCTTGCTGTAAATTGCCTTTATTATGTTTAGGTATGTCCCCTGTATTCCTTTTCTCTCCAAGACCTTTATTATGAAGGAGTGTTGGATTTTGTCAAATGCCTTTTCAGCATCTAGTGTGATGATCATATGTTTTTTTTTTCTTCCAGTTTGTTTATATGGTGTATTACATTGACAGACTTTTGTGTGTTGAAACACCCTTGCATCTCTGGGATGAAGCCTACTTGATCATGGTGGATAATTATTTTGATGTGTTCTTGCAGTTTGTTTTCCAATATTTTATTGAACATTTTTGTATCAATGTTGATGAAGGAGATAAGTCTTTAGTTCTCTTTCTTTGTTACATCTGTGTTTGGCTTGAGAATCAGGGTAATTATAGCCTCATAGAAGGAGTTTGGTAATGTTCCTTCTATTTCTATTGGGTGGAACAATTTAAAGAGTATTGGTATTAACTCTTCTTTGAAGATCTGGTAGAATTCTGTGCTGAAACCATCTGGTCCTGGGCTTTTTTGTTTGGGAGAATTTTAGTGACTGATTCTATTTCCTTAGGGATTATTGGACTATTTAAATAGTTTATCTGGTCTTGGTTTAGCTCAGGTATGTGGTACCTATCCAGAAAATTATCCATTTCTCTTAGATTTTCCATTTTTGTGGAGTAGAGGTTTTTGAAGTATGACCTGATGATTTTCTGGATTTCCTCAGAGTTAGTTGTTATGTCTCCCTTTTCATTTCTGATTTTGCTAATTTGGATGCTATCTCTGTCTTTTGGTTAGTCTGGATAAGGGCTTGTCTATCTTGTTGATTTTCTCAAAGAACCAACTCTTTGTTTCATTAATTGTTCTCTTTGTTTCTATTTTATTGATTTCAGCTCTGAATTTGATTATTTCCTGGCATCTATTCCTCCTGGGTGACTTTGCTTCTTCTTGTTCTAGAACTTTCAGGTGTGCTGTTAAGTCACTAGTGTGAGATTTCCCCAACTTCTTTATGTGGGCATTTAGTGCTATGAATTTCCCTCTTAGCACTGCTCTCATGGTGTCCCATAAGTTTGGTTATGTCATATATTCATTTCATTGATCTCTAGAAAGTCTGTAATTTCTTTCTTTATTTCTTCCTTAACCCATTGGTGATTCGGTTGAGCATTATTCAGTTTCCTTGAGATTGTAGGTTTTCTGTAGTTTGTGTTGTTTTTGAAATCTGGCTTTAAACTATGGTGGTCTGATAGAACACAGGGGGTTATTCCAATTGTTTTGTATCTGTTGAGATTTGCTTTGTGGCTGATTATGTGGTCAATTTTGGAGAAGGTTCCATGGGGTGCTGAGAAGAAGTTATATTTTTTTTGTTAGAATGAAATGTTCTGTATATATCAATTAAGTCCATTTGAGTCATAACATCAATTAAGTCCTTTATTTCTCTGTTAAATTTTGATTTGGCAGATCTGTCCAGTGGTGAGAGTGGGGTGTTGAAGTCTCCCACTATTAATGTGTGAGGATTTGTATGTGATTTAAGTTTTAGTAATGTTTCTTTTACATATGTGGGTGCCCTTGTGTTTGGGACATAAATGTTCAGAATTGAAACTTCATCTTGGTGGATCTTTCCTGTGATGAGTATATAATGCCCTTCTTGATCTCTTTTGATTGATCTTAGTTTGAAGTCTATTTTGCTGGATATTAAGATGGCTACACCCGCTTGCTTCTTAAGACCATTTGATTGGAAAGTTCTTTCCCAGCCTTTTATTCTTTGGGGTTTACTGCTGTGGTGTTATCTATTGCCTGTGTTTCCTGGGTGTATCTGACTTCCTTAGGTTAGAATTTTCCTTTTAGTGCTTTCTGTAGGGCTGGGTTTGTGGATAAGTATTGTTTAAATCTGGTTTTGTCTTTGAATGTCTTGTTCACTCCGTCTGTGATGATTGAAAATTTTGCTGGTTATATTAGTCTAGGCTGGCATCCGTGGTCTCTTAGTGTTTGCATTACATATGTCCTGGTCCTTTTGGCTTTCAAAGTCTCCATTGAAAAATCGGGTGTTATTCTGATGGGTTTGTCTTTATAAGTCACTTGGTCTTTTTCCTTTGCTGCTCTTAATATTCTTTCTCTATTCTGTACGTTTAGATGTTTAATTATTATGTGGCAAGGGGACTTTTTGGGGGGTCTAGTCTGTTTGGTATTCTATAGGCTTCTTGTATCTTCATAGGCATTTCCTTCTTTAATTTGGGAAAGTTTTCTTCTATGATCTTGTTGAATATATTTTCTGTGCCTTTGAGTTGGTATTCTGCCTCCTCTATCCCTGTTATTTTTAGGTTCGGTCTTTTCATGTTGTCCCAGATTTCTTGGACATTTTGTGTTATGATTTTTTTGGCACTGGTATTTTCTTTGACTGATAAATCCATTTCCTCTATTATATCCTCTACACCAGAGATCCTTTCTTCCATCTCTTGTATTCTGTTGGTTATGCTTGCATCTGTGTTTCCTGTTCGTTTACTCAGATTTTCTAGTTCCAGCATTCCCTCTGTTTGTGTCTTCTTCATTGTTTCTATTTCCATTTTCATGTCTTGGACTGTTTCCCTCACCTGTTTCATTGCTGTTTTCATTTTTTAAAGGGATTTATTTTTTCTTCTGCTTTTTTATTTATCTTTTCCTCTAGTTCTTTATAGATTTCTTCCAAATTTTTGTTTGACTTTTTCTCATTTTATCTATTGATTTCCTCCACTTTTTTGTTTATATCTTCCTCAATTTCATTGTTGATTTTTTCTTGAAAGGCCTCTAGCATCTTCATGATGCTATTCTTAAGGTTGATTTCTTCAGCTTCTTCTACCTTATGATATTCAGGTCTTGCTGTTGGAGGAGGGCTAGGTTCTGATGATGCTGTATTGCTCTTTATGTTGTTGCATGTACTTCTGTTTTAACATCTGCCCATGTCCTCATCTAATAGGTATAAGATGTGCCTGTGTCTGAGCAAGTTGCTGTTGGTCCACTCTGTGTTTGTTGTGTCTGTGTCTCAGGGAGCCCTTCTGGGTCTAATCTTAGCCCTTGGTCTGATTGCAGCAGGCAGCTTCTGTGTCTCAGTGTGCGGCTTTTGGGTCAACCCAAGCTAGTTGTTTCTGTGAGTCACGGATTCGTTCTTGGTCTTATCAGGGCTCTTGATCCAGTCAGAGCTGACAAATTCTGCCTTTTAGGAAGCCTCTCTTGGTCCAATGAGAGGTGGTGGATTTTACTTCTCAGAAAGCCACTCTTGGTCTAATCAGAGCTGGCAGCTTCCCTATCTCCTGAGTTTACTCTTGGTCCAATGATGGTTTTTTGTCCAATGAGAGCTTTCTCTTTCTCTGGGCTGGGTAAGGGCTCTCTGGGCTGAATGGGAGCTCTCTGGGCCAGATGGTAGCTCTCTGGGCCAGATGGGAGCTGGGGCCTCATCTCTAAGTCTCAGGAAATGGCGAGAGTCTTGGGCGGATGGATGTGGGGGCAGGGCATGTAGATTGCAGGGTCCGCTGGAGGGTCTTGGAGAAGGGGAACCTTCCCATGGGAGTCCTGCCCACTGGCTCACAACTGGGGCCAAGTTGTATGGGTCTTCCCATGGAACAGCTGGGACCCAGGGATGGGACAAAGGAGCAGGCCTCCCTGGGTATGAACCTAGTCACTCACCTCTGGTCCAGATGGGAGTTCTGGTCTGGATGGGAGCTGGGGGCTGATGTTCAAGTCTCAGGAAGTGGCAGGGGTCTTGGGCGGATGGGTGTGGGGGAAGGACGTGTAGATTGCAGGGTCTGCTGGGGGGTCTTGGAGAAGGGGAACCTTTTTGTGGGAGCCCTGCCCACTGGCGACCAAATGGGGCAAAGTTGGGCGGATCTTCCTATGTCAGGTTTTTTAAGGCACAGGTGGACTTATAGAGCTATGCCACACATACGCAGATTGCATAACCACTCTGCACACACTTAACCACGATGTAATAACATATTCTCTTTTGTAACTACTTGTAGCTGATACTGGGATGTAGTTGTCAGGGCCCAGGAAGGCTGAACAGCTAGTCAAAGGCTGGGCATTGGGGGCATTTATCAGAAGTATGTGATTATGTGACCCAGTTATAGTGACAGGCAGCAATCACATTGGCTGGACTGGTCCTCATCATTTTTCATGATGTCCAGAGCTTGTAGTCATTTGGAACAGGTTGTAGTCAGCAACTGATGCTTGCAATTGTCTGCCAGCCAAGTGGAAACTTGTTGAGACAAGTTTAAACTAGGAACATAAGTTAAAATTTATGAACTTATTTGGTCAGGAGAGAGAAAAATACCATCCTGAGGAATAGATAGCAGAGGAAAACGTAGGATGTACTTTTCTGGAGTCCTTTTGACCTCTGTGAAGTGGACCCAAGTTTTATGTGTTTTTGACCCATTGAAGCTTATATGAATTCTTATTTTACAAAATGACATAAAAGTTTTAGATACATATTACCAATCTGTACTGAAATCCATATCATAGAAAAACCAGATAAAAGGTATCTGTAAAACAGCAGGAGTAGACTCATACCTTTGAGTCACAGCAAAAGTTATAAATTTGGGTTAAAAAGCATGTATATTTTCTTTCTGTCCAGAGAGTCAGGTATAGATTGGACAGAGATGTTTTTGGCCTGATGAGAAGTTTTTTTTAAGTTTATATTTCGAAGACAACTAAAGAATAAATATAAAATCTTGAGCTTGTAATCTAAAGAGTAAGTAGTTATTGCTTTATTAGCTTATAAAAATTTTATTAATGTTAAACTCTGAACTGTTGAAATTGTAGTATAACAATATCATAGAAGGGGAAAGAAATCTGAAGCATTTTCCATATCTTAAATCATCTATTTATATCTTTGTAACTTATATTTACATCTTAAATTATTTTCTGAGGTTTTATATCCTCAGACCTTTATATATCTCAGACCCTTATGTGTTACATAGACTCTCAAATCCTCAGATGTATCTTAAATTACTTTCTCAGACCCATATTAAAACCTTCATGACTTACTTAAACTTTCTTATCTTAGAACATTTTCTTAGATCTTCAAAACTTGCATAGACTTTAACTTCTTTTTCCATCTAATCATTTACCAAAACATAAGCAGTTATTTCTGAGAACAGTCACTTCAAATCATATTTGAAACATGTTTATCTTTTAATATGAATCCTGTGAGTAAGGTAAACCTGTTTGTCTTTTCTTATGAAGAGACATAGTAGCTTTAGAAAAAGCAAGGCTAGATTTTTACTTATAAAATGAGCTAACAAGCTGGCTATAGCCTTTTGGAAGAATCTGGTTGTCTGATGCTGCTAAGCTGACAAAGTTATAGTTAGCCTAGCCATGAATACTATCAGAGATATGAGAAGGATAAGTCATACCTGGGTAAGCAGAAGTACAGACCAAGCTGCTTCTGAATGTATTAAAATGGACAGAGACTAGTCCACTCCCCAGATAGCCATCCCAGTCTCCCATGGTCTCCATAACATTGGAGGCAGAGGTATCTGGACAGCATCAGTCTTTGACTGCCAGGATAATAAGGTGAGAGTTTTTCCTGTGGAGGAGGAACATAGGGAAGATCAACATTACTTGGTTTATGCAAAGGGGGCAATTACTTTTCCCTGTCCTGCTTGTCCACAGTCTGGGTCAGGTCCTGGCAGCAGGTGCTGCCTTGGGGAATTTGACCAGTGGTCTGTGTTATCAACAATCTGGGTGGAGTTTTTGTGTTATTCCATATCTTCTATGGAGACTTTAGGAGTCATTGCTAGGAGCTGGGAGTCTCTGTCTGTTTTAGTAAGCTTTTTATGAAATAATTTAAATGCCATATCATCAGATCTTTAGAGATCTGAGGACCATTAACTATTAAATATATCTGAGCTAAACTACCTAGGCTTAATTTTGAAAATATATCTAAGTTTAGTAACAACAACCAGGGCATTTTGTTACTGTGTAGTTAACAAAATGTGTTAGTTAAGAGGATCTCTCAAGTTCTGTTTTTATCTTATAAGCATCTTTGCCTCTACATAGATACATGTACATTCTCAGACACTACAGGAACTCCTATAATGCAATTTTCATTTACAGACCATATGACATTGACAGTTTTTAAGAAACAGATTTGGACTTCTCTATGAAACTGTAAATAGCTATGAGCTTTAATCCTGCCATTTCATAGAAGATCAATCATATAGAACCCTATAACCTGGAGGGTTGTAACATGATGCTTAATTATTAACCTGTATTTTTAATTATACATTACATTTTTAGATAAGTCTGCATGTGACCTCAGTCTTCCCCTCTCTTTTAAAGAACATGAGTCCATTTATAACATAAACATTTTGCAGTGAAGAGTCACCAGCTATTTTTAAAATGAAGAAAACCAACCAGAATTAATCTAATATGGTAAAATTTCCAACATATTTAACAATTTCTTTTCAAATTCAATATTTTCAGATATGAGAAACAAAAGCAAATATAGGTCACATCCCCTCTGGCCTTCTACAACTTTCTATCTATTTTCAGGTTAGGCTTTATTTTTCTGTCTCTGTTCCTCTGATTCAGGCAGACATTTTTTACTTTAGACAAATTCCTGTGTCCATTATATTTTCTTCATTATTCCAGTATCCTACCTTCTCTCTTGTATTCCAAATAACATGAAAAGTTTTATATCAAAAACCTTGTGGTTTCCTTCAGTTGTCTAGAATATGCTGATGCTTTAAACAAGAACAGAAACATACACATACCATAACAAAAATAACTCTAAATTTGCATCAACACATAAAAACCTGTACCAGCACAAAGCATCTACTAACAGTAGTTTTCTTACCATAACCAATAATAATTTGCAACTGACACCTCTAAATAATGACAAATATTTATAAACCATTGGATCTGAATAACAGCAAATCATATTTTTTTTTTTTCGTGGAAACAAAGGATGGTTCAGCAATTTTTTTAGGCAGTGTCAGGACAGGAAGAGGTTAACACAGCTGGTGGTGGCAAGGACCCTGGTGGGCAGAGGTGTCATCACCCATACTAGTATGCCACTCCATAGCCCCACCTCATCCCCGTTTTAGCCATGCCTGCACTGAATGAACATCCATCCCTGAGAGAGCTGTGGACAGGAAATGACTTCCCTCATTCTACCCCACACCAACATGAACATGAGCATGCTGCCCTGTAGTCTGGTCCCTGCCTATGATTGAATTGAGAATACCCCCATCTCTTTAGAGTGCCTCTGCTGCTGTGGAGCTCTCCAGCAAATCAGGGAAAGTCCAGCCCCTCCCACTGTGTTGCCCATGCTCTGGGCCAAAAAGCAAGGGAGCACAAGCCACTTTCCTGTCCAGGTGGTGCAGTCACTCCTTTCTGGAGAGTTTTGTCTTCAGGACAATGAGCCCCAAGTAATGGGCTTGGGCCTGGAAGTCCTTGAAATGGTCCAATAAAGTGTTCAGGGGGATGGAAACAAGTGTAATGAGCAGACAAATGCACAAGAGGGTGACAGAGACCATAATGTACCAGTATGGAGTTAAGGAGATACCAGACAACCAGTGTTCCCATTCAATCAAAGGGACCTCCTGTCTCAGTTCAACCAAAAAGACCCAGTCTCTTTCACTGAGTTGGAAACATCTCCTGGCCCATGCAACAAGGACACCTCTAGTGCATCCATTAAGCAAAACCCAGCCTCCAGATTCAGTCAGCTTGAGCTTCCCGGAAAAAGAAACACAGAACATATAACAGACCAATAACAGATAGAACAAAATGACAGACCAAGACAAAGAGTACTCACTCACTAGCCTAGTTTTTGGATTTTCAAAATGCTCACATATTGGGGGTTTTAGAAAGACTTCCTGACCAATGTGCCATAAGTTAGGGTCTGTGAGAAGTCCCTAAAAATGCTACCATCCATGTATGCAATCAGCAAGAGCACTTATTATCTCAAGAGTAAAGGTACCAGTATCTTGGGGATGCACTTCTGACAAAAAGGAAAGATGGTGATCCTGAGAGAAGCTCTCAGTCTCCTTTTATACACAGCTGAAGGAGTTCCTAAGGCAGTGAGATCATTCTATACAGGATTGGCTTACACAAATGGCAATCATCCCAGTACATTTCTAATTGGTTAGGGCTAGCAGGAATGGGCTAAAGGCTATAGATTTTCCATTCATAGGCAAGTCTGGACAAGTCCCAGGCTTTGTCCTTATTTGGTTATTATTTGTGGTAAGGAGGGCTGTGGCCCAGGCCTAATACATTCAATAACAGAGGCCTAATTCTTAATTGAATTATTAGGATCCTGTCACGGCATTTGCCTGGCCATCTCAAAATCTCAAATATAATATCTGCATATTTGTGTGTGTGTGTGTGTGTGTGTGTGTGTGTGTGTGTGTG